>OV816024.1:14739483-15044483 GCA_929113105.1 Agrypnus murinus | reverse complement strand
CTCAGCACTCTACTTATTTTGTCCGTGGTCCCTTTGATGTACGGTAAGTGCGCTTTGGATACCGATGTTTCTTCTTCCTTTGGCTTTGGGTCCCTTGGTGTTAACGCTTTCTTGATATTTCTGGAAGAGAAACCATTTTGTTTTAATGCCAACTTCACCTGTTCTAGTTCTTGATGTTTATTATCGTCATCAGTCAATCGTTGTGATCTGGTTATTAATGTCTTGACTACTGACTGTAGTTGCGCTGGGTGGTGATGTGACTGCGCGTTCAGGTAGCGATTTGTGTGGGTTGATTTTCGGTATACTGTGTATCCCAGGCTGCCGTCTTCCTTCTTGATTATAGATACATCTAGGAAAGGTAGTTGATTGTCCTTTTCCACCTCCATTGTGAATTTGATCTTCTGGTGTATGTTGTTTAGATGCTGTAAGAAGGTCTGCAGCTTCTCTTCTCCATGGGTCCATATAATAAAAGTATCGTCTACATATCTTAGCCATAGTTTAGGTTTGTCACTTGCCGTTTCTATTGCTCGGACTTCTAATTCTTCCATGAATAGGTTCGCTATTACCGGCGATAAAGGTGATCCCATAGGTGCTCCTTCCACTTGTTTGTACCGTTGATCTTTGTAGATGAAGTAGGTGTTGTTTAGGCAGTGTCTTGTTAACTCGATGATTTCATTTGGGACTTGGTATTTCCGTTGTATCATATCTACTGCTTCTTTTACTGGAACATTCGTGAATAAAGAGGTTACATCAAAGCTTACCAGCAGATCTCCTGGTGCCACTGTTATGTCTTTTATACGCTCGATGAAGTGGCTTGCGTTCTTTACGTAAGATTCGGCTTCTTCGGCATAAGGTTGCAGTTGCTTGGCCAGGAATTTCGCTAGAGGTTGCAGTGGTGATCCAATGGAGCTTACGATGGGTCTTAGTGGTACACCTTCCTTGTGGACTTTTGGTAATCCGTACAGCTTAGGGCATGATGACGACTTCTCTCTCGGAATTAGTTGTAACTGTTGTTCTTGACTGAAACTGCAGGCTTTTATTTTGGCTTTAGTGGTTTTTTCCAAGTATGTTGTAGGATCCGTTGAGATTGTTTGGTATCCAGGATCATTTAGTAAGGTTTCTATTTTTCGTTCATATTCACCCTTATCCATGACTACGGTTGCGTTGCCTTTGTCTGCTGGTAACACGATTACGCTAGTATTCGCCCGTAGGTCGCGTAAAGCTTGGATTTCTTCGTGGGATAAGTTCTTCTTCGGTGGCTTGTCGAAGGATCAATAACAGGATCAATATCATGCGGAGTCGAAGCATCAATAACAGGGATCCCAGGAAATACCGCCGTAATTATACGTCAAGACGTGTCACGTATACTGAGAACAGCCAAGCCACCGAAGAAGAACTTATCCCACGAAGAAATCCAAGCTTTACGCGACCTACGGCCGAATACTAGCGTAATCGTGTTACCAGCAGCCTCGCATTCCTGGAACGCTGCCGGGACGAGAATATAATACCAAATTCCATGAAGCTGACGTTCCACAAAAAGAACAACCAAACGAGGAACATCTTGAGAAGAGCAAGCCTAGCATTGACAAGAGAAGCAATTCACGATACCAGAAGGGCGCTAAATAGCATCAACATCGATCTACTACAGTTACACCTACGTTTAAGTAACACAATTCATCCAGCTCTATGGTCAACACTAGATAACCTAACGGAGTTTCGCGCAGAAACTGACGCTAATTTGACAACTTCTAACCAGAAGAAGAAATTTGAGAAGCTACAAGCCGAACAACAGCCCAGGAAGTACATCAACCACCAAGTTGAACCAAAGAAAGTAGTTTTCAATCTTTCAGATCTACCACTGGATGAAGCGACACATAGCGTGCTATCGAAAGGATTTAACTATGCAGTAGCGCCAAACCGGATTCCAATAGAAAACATTATTTGCGGAGTCGAAGCATCAATAACAGGGATCCCAGGAAATACCGCCGAAATTATACGTCAAGACGTGTCACGTATACTGAGAACAGCCAAGCCACCGAAGAAGAACTTATCCCACGAAGAAATCCAAGCTTTACGCGACCTACGGGCGAATACTAGCGTAATCGTGTTACCAGCAGCCTCGCATTCCTGGAACGCTGCCGGGACGAGAATATAATACCAAATTCCATGAAGCTGACGTTCCACAAAAAGAACAACCAAACGAGGAACATCTTGAGAAGAGCAAGCCTAGCATTGACAAGAGAAGCAATTCACGATACCAGAAGGGCGCTAAATAGCATCAACATCGATCTACTACAGTTACACCTACGTTTAAGTAACACAATTCATCCAGCTCTATGGTCAACACTAGATAACCTAACGGAGTTTCGCGCAGAAACTGACGCTAATTTGACAACTTCTAACCAGAAGAAGAAATTTGAGAAGCTACAAGCCGAACAACAGCCCAGGAAGTACATCAACCACCAAGTTGAACCAAAGAAAGTAGTTTTCAATCTTTCAGATCTACCACTGGATGAAGCGACACATAGCGTGCTATCGAAAGGATTTAACTATGCAGTAGCGCCAAACCGGATTCCAATAGAAAACATTATTTGCGGAGTCGAAGCATCAATAACAGGGATCCCAGGAAATACCGCCGAAATTATACGTCAAGACGTGTCACGTATACTGAGAACAGCCAAGCCACCGAAGAAGAACTTATCCCACGAAGAAATCCAAGCTTTACGCGACCTACGGGCGAATACTAGCGTAATCGTGTTACCAGCAGACAAAGGCAACGCAACCGTAGTCATGGATAAGGGTGAATATGAACGAAAAATAGAAACCTTACTAAATGATCCTGGATACCAAACAATCTCAACGGATCCTACAACATACTTGGAAAAAACCACTAAAGCCAAAATAAAAGCCTGCAGTTTCAGTCAAGAACAACAGTTACAACTAATTCCGAGAGAGAAGTCGTCATCATGCCCTAAGCTGTACGGATTACCAAAAGTCCACAAGGAAGGTGTACCACTAAGACCCATCGTAAGCTCCATTGGATCACCACTGCAACCTCTAGCGAAATTCCTGGCCAAGCAACTGCAACCTTATGCCGAAGAAGCCGAATCTTACGTAAAGAACGCAAGCCACTTCATCGAGCGTATAAAAGACATAACAGTGGCACCAGGAGATCTGCTGGTAAGCTTTGATGTAACCTCTTTATTCACGAATGTTCCAGTAAAAGAAGCAGTAGATATGATACAACGGAAATACCAAGTCCCAAATGAAATCATCGAGTTAACAAGACACTGCCTAAACAACACCTACTTCATCTACAAAGATCAACGGTACAAACAAGTGGAAGGAGCACCTATGGGATCACCTTTATCGCCGGTAATAGCGAACCTATTCATGGAAGAATTAGAAGTCCGAGCAATAGAAACGGCAAGTGACAAACCTAAACTATGGCTAAGATATGTAGACGATACTTTTATTATATGGACCCATGGAGAAGAGAAGCTGCAGACCTTCTTACAGCATCTAAACAACATACACCAGAAGATCAAATTCACAATGGAGGTGGAAAAGGACAATCAACTACCTTTCCTAGATGTATCTATAATCAAGAAGGAAGACGGCAGCCTGGGATACACAGTATACCGAAAATCAACCCACACAAATCGCTACCTGAACGCGCAGTCACATCACCACCCAGCGCAACTACAGTCAGTAGTCAAGACATTAATAACCAGATCACAACGATTGACTGATGACGATAATAAACATCAAGAACTAGAACAGGTGAAGTTGGCATTAAAACAAAATGGTTTCTCTTCCAGAAATATCAAGAAAGCGTTAACACCAAGGGACCCAAAGCCAAAGGAAGAAGAAACATCGGTATCCAAAGCGCACTTACCGTACATCAAAGGGACCACGGACAAAATAAGTAGAGTGCTGAGAAAACACAACATCGACACCATCTTCAACACCGACAAGAAGATTGGAAACATGCTTCCATCCGCAAAAGCAAAAATACCACTAGAAAGCCAAGGAGTATACGAGATCCCTTGTAAAGACTGCGGGGAATCCTACATAGGGCAGACCAACAGAAGAATTCAAGTAAGAAGAGAAGAACACCGAAATGCAGTCAACAAAAATGAGAGAACGTCTTCACTAGCACAACATGTAAGTGGTACATCTCATAACATAGATTTCGAAAATACAAAAGTTTTAGCGAATATACAACATAAGACCCGACGAACCATAAGAGAAGCCATTGAGATCGAGAAACGTCCGAACAATCTTAATACCAGGGACGATACACAGCGACTACCATCAGCTTGGAAACCAGCTATAACCAGCATCACCGTCAAGAAGCGAAAACCAGCACAGCAGAACGATAAAAGGGAAAGCGAGAGAAAGCTACCGGATCAAGCGAGACCAATGACACGCAGCCGCGCCAAAAACCAGCCAACCGCAACCATGCGCAACACCGTAACCGTATATAAAGACCAACCGCTACAGCAAGACGTCAGTCTACATCGTGTAACCACGCGAAGCAGAAGGAAGTTAGAAGTGACCTGAAGATGGCAAGTGTGATCTTGCCGAAACGTCGTCAACCATTGTCTGGTTCCTCTAGGAGCCGAATAGTGAATACGCGGAGTGAAACCCGGAAAAGTAGTGAAGTATCATATAATATCCGCGGAAACTTAAAATGTAACATTAATAACCTTTACGGGAGGGTTTTAGGAGAGGAGATTCTACGAGACGTCAAGAAGTTGGAGAAGCTACGATCCAAAAGAAATAAGCTGCTGTGCAACCTCGCATTCCTGGAACGCTGCCGGGACGAGAATATAATACCAAATTCCATGAAGCTGACGTTCCACAAAAAGAACAACCAAACGAGGAACATCTTGAGAAGAGCAAGCCTAGCATTGACAAGAGAAGCAATTCACGATACCAGAAGGGCGCTAAATAGCATCAACATCGATCTACTACAGTTACACCTACGTTTAAGTAACACAATTCATCCAGCTCTATGGTCAACACTAGATAACCTAACGGAGTTTCGCGCAGAAACTGACGCTAATTTGACAACTTCTAACCAGAAGAAGAAATTTGAGAAGCTACAAGCCGAACAACAGCCCAGGAAGTACATCAACCACCAAGTTGAACCAAAGAAAGTAGTTTTCAATCTTTCAGATCTACCACTGGATGAAGCGACACATAGCGTGCTATCGAAAGGATTTAACTATGCAGTAGCGCCAAACCGGATTCCAATAGAAAACATTATTTGCGGAGTCGAAGCATCAATAACAGGGATCCCAGGAAATACCGCCGAAATTATACGTCAAGACGTGTCACGTATACTGAGAACAGCCAAGCCACCGAAGAAGAACTTATCCCACGAAGAAATCCAAGCTTTACGCGACCTACGGGCGAATACTAGCGTAATCGTGTTACCAGCAGACAAAGGCAACGCAACCGTAGTCATGGATAAGGGTGAATATGAACGAAAAATAGAAACCTTACTAAATGATCCTGGATACCAAACAATCTCAACGGATCCTACAACATACTTGGAAAAAACCACTAAAGCCAAAATAAAAGCCTGCAGTTTCAGTCAAGAACAACAGTTACAACTAATTCCGAGAGAGAAGTCGTCATCATGCCCTAAGCTGTACGGATTACCAAAAGTCCACAAGGAAGGTGTACCACTAAGACCCATCGTAAGCTCCATTGGATCACCACTGCAACCTCTAGCGAAATTCCTGGCCAAGCAACTGCAACCTTATGCCGAAGAAGCCGAATCTTACGTAAAGAACGCAAGCCACTTCATCGAGCGTATAAAAGACATAACAGTGGCACCAGGAGATCTGCTGGTAAGCTTTGATGTAACCTCTTTATTCACGAATGTTCCAGTAAAAGAAGCAGTAGATATGATACAACGGAAATACCAAGTCCCAAATGAAATCATCGAGTTAACAAGACACTGCCTAAACAACACCTACTTCATCTACAAAGATCAACGGTACAAACAAGTGGAAGGAGCACCTATGGGATCACCTTTATCGCCGGTAATAGCGAACCTATTCATGGAAGAATTAGAAGTCCGAGCAATAGAAACGGCAAGTGACAAACCTAAACTATGGCTAAGATATGTAGACGATACTTTTATTATATGGACCCATGGAGAAGAGAAGCTGCAGACCTTCTTACAGCATCTAAACAACATACACCAGAAGATCAAATTCACAATGGAGGTGGAAAAGGACAATCAACTACCTTTCCTAGATGTATCTATAATCAAGAAGGAAGACGGCAGCCTGGGATACACAGTATACCGAAAATCAACCCACACAAATCGCTACCTGAACGCGCAGTCACATCACCACCCAGCGCAACTACAGTCAGTAGTCAAGACATTAATAACCAGATCACAACGATTGACTGATGACGATAATAAACATCAAGAACTAGAACAGGTGAAGTTGGCATTAAAACAAAATGGTTTCTCTTCCAGAAATATCAAGAAAGCGTTAACACCAAGGGACCCAAAGCCAAAGGAAGAAGAAACATCGGTATCCAAAGCGCACTTACCGTACATCAAAGGGACCACGGACAAAATAAGTAGAGTGCTGAGAAAACACAACATCGACACCATCTTCAACACCGACAAGAAGATTGGAAACATGCTTCCATCCGCAAAAGCAAAAATACCACTAGAAAGCCAAGGAGTATACGAGATCCCTTGTAAAGACTGCGGGGAATCCTACATAGGGCAGACCAACAGAAGAATTCAAGTAAGAAGAGAAGAACACCGAAATGCAGTCAACAAAAATGAGAGAACGTCTTCACTAGCACAACATGTAAGTGGTACATCTCATAACATAGATTTCGAAAATACAAAAGTTTTAGCGAATATACAACATAAGACCCGACGAACCATAAGAGAAGCCATTGAGATCGAGAAACGTCCGAACAATCTTAATACCAGGGACGATACACAGCGACTACCATCAGCTTGGAAACCAGCTATAACCAGCATCACCGTCAAGAAGCGAAAACCAGCACAGCAGAACGATAAAAGGGAAAGCGAGAGAAAGCTACCGGATCAAGCGAGACCAATGACACGCAGCCGCGCCAAAAACCAGCCAACCGCAACCATGCGCAACACCGTAACCGTATATAAAGACCAACCGCTACAGCAAGACGTCAGTCTACATCGTGTAACCACGCGAAGCAGAAGGAAGTTAGAAGTGACCTGAAGATGGCAAGTGTGATCTTGCCGAAACGTCGTCAACCATTGTCTGGTTCCTCTAGGAGCCGAATAGTGAATACGCGGAGTGAAACCCGGAAAAGTAGTGAAGTATATATATATATATATATATATATATATATATATATATATATATATATATATATATATATATATATATATATATATATAATATTTTGAATGCAAATTCATATAGAAAAATTTATCGACTCTGCTGGGATTCGAACCCAGGACCCTCCACTGTCTAGGTGGTATTTCTACCAACTGAGCTACAGAGAACGACTACCAGCATAGCGAGAAATTTTCCATATGAATTAGATATCAAGCAAACATGCAAGTAACTAGATATTTTTTGAATACTATTAATGAAGATCAGCAAGTCGCATGACAACAACATCAATATTCAAAGTATCTAGATTATAATGAATAATTCATATGGAAAATTTCTCGCTATGCTGGTAGTCGTTCTCTGTAGCTCAGTTGGTAGAGATACCACCTAGACAGTGGAGGGTCCTGGGTTCGAATCCCAGCAGAGTCGATAAATTTTTCTATATGAATTTGCATTCAAAATAACGGGTGTTTATTTAAATTCGTAATCTAGCAACCTTTGGATTATTGCCTGTCTCAATCTGCGACATATTATATCTGTCGCTCTGCCTTCTTTCATTAAAATTCCAAAGGTTGCTAGATTACGAATTTAAATGAACACCCGTTATTATTTAATGTAAAATCATTATCCAACTTGATAAAAATTAACTCTATCTAAAAATATATATATATATATATATATATATATATATATATATATATATATATATATATATATATATATATATATATATATATATATATATATATATATATATATATATATATATATATATATATATATATATATATATATATATATATATTGATAAAGGGTACCTTGTCACCTCCAAAGTAGATACCCAGCATACGTTGTCACTTCATATATAACGTTGTGACCTCCGTTTTCGGAGGTCACAACGTTTTGCCCTGTTTTCGACTGTATAAGCATATAGATGGTGTTAGAAGCCTAAATTCAAATTTTTGTCTGGAGGTGATAACGTCATACTTATACTCACAAAATTAATTTTTAGTTCAGCTGTAGATCGCTGGCGTTGTCGTCGCTATTAGTTGTATAATTGCCAATACGATGTCACCTCCGCCTGTATATGTTGTTTTTTGTATCATGTACGGTACGTTGCAGGCTCCACACATTGGAAACGTTGTGTACAAGACCTAAACCACTCAGGTATATAGAATTCCATCGAAACCAGTACCCCTGGCGTAGTTTCGGCCATTTCACGCTACCTGAATTTTTACAGACACTTTTTGGGTATAGTAGCAGCATTTAAATAAATATTTGTAAACTACTCAGAAAATTTAAGGGATCTTTTGAATTGTACGTCATTTTTAAATAGTTAATGATACTTAAGAACAATAAAATAATAATTTCTATTTCATTTAAAAAGTTTTGAATTGAAAACGACTTTCTTTGAGATATGAAAAAAATTAAATAAGAAATACGTTTTAGTCGTAATTATGTATAAATAAAAAATTCATCTTTTTACAAAATGATCATTTCGGATTTACTGGATTATTATTATTTGATTATTATTTTAGGAATTGTCATATGACATATGATATATTCATTCTCGCATCCACAAAGAAAGATTTAAAATCTTTAAAATCTTCAATATTTTTAGTATTACAATTAATAAATTTTCAAAGAAAAATAATTTTACTAAGCAAAATAATGTAACATTTGGTATGTAGTTTGCAAATTTCACCAAATTACCCGGTTAATAAAGTTTTCATTGACATTCTAACTATGTTTACATTTGATGAAGGAAAGAATAAGTCTGAAATACTCATTTTGTAATAATATTATGTAATTAGGAGATCAAGCGATATTTTAAATCCAAGAAGATGTATAACGCCGAGGCGCCAGCCGAGGCGTTATAACATCTTCGAGGATTTAAAGAAGCTTGATCTCCGTATTGCATAAGTTGTTTTATTTTATTTCGTATTTCAATCCTAATTTCTCCCTTTTAAAATCCATCCGAATTTATTGTATAAAGAAGCAAGTTGCCTTGTCTGTGTCATCATACGCGTAACTAAGGAGATAAAAAGCAGCATGCATGCATGCATGTGGATATAATGCAACATCAAATTATTTACGTTGCCAACAACAACGGAGATCAAGAACGTCTTGAACACCGGTATCATTGACAACGGAGATCAAGATATACTTTATATAACTAATTGTGGTATATAAAGAATTGTTTGAAATACGAAATGTAATAAAAAATATTAACTGTTTATATTTTTACATAATTACGACTAAAAGATATTTTCTATTAAATTCCATATTGTAGCGGAAAATAAAACCTTACGTCATAATCTTGACATGAAGCTTTACGGTACTGAAAGGCTTAAACAAACGTCAGTTCAACATAAAGTGTCGTATTTTTATAATTAGTATAGTCAATTTTTGCATTAAGTTCTTATTTTTTACTATCTAAAGATAGAGACTTGAAATCTTTTCTAATGCCTTTAGTACTGGACCAATATAAAATGTAATATGTTTAATATGGGGGCACGCCCCCCTGGTGGTTGAGACCCCCATTTTGTACCCCTGATTTAATAACGCAACCAAATTGAGCAAAGTTGTGTTGGGAGTGTTCTTGGGGTCGCTGATTATGAATCCAATGAGAAAATTAAAAAATTCAAATAGCAGACCCAAAATGGCGGCTCTAAAATAACGGCCTTTGATATTGAGAATGCGATTTACGCCATTTCTATTGATTCTAGAGAGAAATTCAAAGAATCAAAAAGTGTTTATAATGTGATTTTGCAAAGGACTACGCTATTTTGGTTACCTTATTATGTAACCCCTTCGCTCTGCCCTAGTAGTAGAGTCAATTTCTGCATTAAGTTCTTATTTTTTACTATCTAAAGATAGAGACTTGAAATCTTTTGTAATGCCTTACCAGTACTAGACCAATATCAAATGTAATATGTTTAAGATAGAGACACGCTCCCTCGGGGGGTTGAAATCCCCATTTTAAACTCCCAATTTAACAACTCGGGAAGTTTTCAACCAAGTTGAGCAAAACTATGTTGGAGGGAGCTGTGAGGTCGCTGATTATGAATCAAATAAGAAAATCACAAAATTCAAAATGGCGGACACAAAATGGCGGTATTTTAGATTGAAAATGCGATTTACGCCGGTCCTATTGATTTTAGAGAAAAATGAGAAAAGCCAGAAAGTATTTAGAATGTGATTCTGCATAGGAATACATAATTCCGGTTACCTTATTATGTAACCCCTTCATTCTCTCCTACTGAGAAGCCCACTAGGGTTGATTGAAGGGGGTTACATAATAAGGTAACCAAAATAGTGTATTCCTATGCAAGATTACATTCTAAACACTTTTTGACTCTTTGGATTTTTCTCTAAAATCAATAGAAACGGGCGTAAATCGCATTTTCAATCTCAAATACCGCCATTTTGAGTTCGCCATTTTGTATTTCTTAATTTTCTCATTGAACTCATAATCAGGAACACCAAAACCCCCCCAACATGAATTTCACTCAAGTTAATGGAAAACTTCCCGAGTTATTAAATTGGGAGTGTAAAATGAGGGTTTCAACCCCCCGAGGGGTAAAACCGCCATTTTAAACATATTACATTTTATATTGGTTCAGTACTGAAGGCATTAGAAAAGATCTCAAGTCTCTATCTTTAGATAGTAAAAAATAGGAACTTATGCAAAAATTGACTTTACTACTAGGGCAGAGCAAAGGGGTTACATAATAAGATAATCGAAATAGTGTATTCCTTTGCAAAATCACATTCTAAGTACTTTCTGACTCTTTGAATTTTTCTCTAAAATCAATAGAAACGGCGTAAATCGCATTCTGAATCTCAAAGGCCGTTATTTTAGGACCGCCATTTTGAATTTTTCAATTTTCTTATTGGATTCATAATCAGTGACTCCAAGAACCCTGCCAACATAAATTTCGCTCAATTTGGTTGCGTTATTAAATTAAGGGTACAAAATGGGGGTCTCAACCACTAGGGGGGGAGCGTGCCCCCATTTTAAACATAGTGCATTTTATACTGGTCCAGTACTGAAGGCATTACAGAAGATTTCAAGTCTCTATCTTTAGATAGTAAAAAATAAGAACTTGGGCATGTTTTTTGCAAAAATTTACTCTACTATATAGAATGACTAGATTATTATAAAGCAGGGGATGAATGAACTTTCGTTCAAAGAGAAAAAATTGCAACACATGAAAAAAAACGTTATAGGTCCTGTAAATGATTCTCCTTAGTTATCGTTTCAAGATTTCAGACGCGACTTCTGTCTTCCTTCAGAGATCAAACTTGTTCTGTAAAGCTTCATTGCCGGATTTATAACATAAATAACTATAAATCAAAAATGTTTTTTTATAACATTCTATTCGTAAAAAAAATCCTATATTAACATCCTATCCTATTCGTTTGTTGGCGAAGGAAATGGACATGAGCTCCAGATCTATATCGCCACTGATCAAGAAAGACCTTAGTATGAGAACTGGACACTTGTTAACAGCTCGACATAATGAAATAAGAAGAGTTGGAAACAAGTCTCATTTGCAGAGATAGGTGAAAAATCTTCATCGCCCAATCTTGTTTCCCTGCATTTTATATTTGGATTTAGGATTGATGCATTATGATGACAATTAAAGTAATTGTCAAACAATCCACATATTTGATTTGGAAAACCCGTTTGCACATCGCAGCTAGGATGCGTGAACTCCCCTAAAGTCATTCTAGATTCCTTATAGGAATCGAGCCCAATTAAGTAAAATAGTTGTATTTACCCTATAGCGGAGTTGTTCACATGATAAGATTATTATTTATTTATTATTTAGGCGGAGTTATTTATCGCTCGTAAATAGCAACAAACAAAGTCACTTTAAATCCAAATAAAACATACTATTTTTTTCCACTAGGGTAAAAGTGCCTCCTCCCTATGATTAGAAGTTTAGTCTAGCAATACCAACAATTTTTTATTAGAAGAAAAAAAATTAAAACAAAGGTCTTTGAATAAACCCCAGCGTGGCTGAATACTGGACAGTCAAATGTCGTTTTCTCGACATTGATCCAAGTGTAGACGAATTTTCAGATATCGAATCTTGGTTCTCTAACTCATGTTTAATATGTATTTATTTTTAAGCGTTTTATATGTATAAAATGATGATGTACTTCAAACAATATTATTGCTTGGGTGATTGTTAAATCTAAGACGGCTGTGAAAACTGCTGCAGCGCTATATTTCCAGCGGTGTGTTGGACGCACCGATTTTCACCCACGTTTCAAGCAATTTTCAGATTGTGAGTCTCGGTTGTTTAATTGTCACTCGAGGGTTAATCAACAACCTGATACTAATTTTCGGTTCACTAAACGTTGTACAAGTCGGAGCCAATGTTCAGAAACCGAATCAGGATTCCTTACAACTTGCCCAAGCTCAGCCAATTTTCACCCGTTAGGTCAATGCCAGTTACCCATAGAATATACTTAAGTCAAATATCAGATACTATTTCGCTAATTTGCTTTAGCTAGTCTAAAGCTAAGTACTCACAGCAGCGGATCCGCAGGCTGATGTCATACGATTGGTCGGATTGAGTCGATTTGACTCAAACCGACCAATCGTATGACATCCGCCTGCGGATCCGCTGCTGTGAGTACTTACCTTTAGTCAATCTCTACATATCAAGTGCCGGTTACATACTTATCACCCAAAACCTTAGCCAACTTTGAATCTTAGGTTCGCTAAACTAACTCCAGTTTTAGCAATCTTCAAAATTCAAAATCTTAGTTTCTTACCCTTCGGCTAAGGTTGGGTCAATATTCATATTATATTTTGCTAAATTTCTGTAAATGTGGTTTATTGTAAAGATGGATTAGTGGTAGCTAACCTACTGAATTTTTATGAACTTAAACTTACACTGGCAAGACTAAAGTGTAAACTATATTGACTTACCGACTGTACATATATATTTGCACAAGAAGACGTACACTATGAAAGTGTTAGGTTTGTACGGTCTCAATATGTGTTGAGAGTCTAAGACATTAATCATTTATACAAATTTCCGATTTCTTCGTATTTATTTTGTTAATGAACATTTTATATCCAACACAAAAATTGACTCTGCATTCAGTTACGGCGAAACAGTAATGGTAGACTTCGTTGCTTGTTTGCACTAGCATTCATTAAAGGAAAAGGATTGTGTAATAGTTGCTTTGTTTCTCAATTACCAGCCTTGGTACTACATTAACATTCAAGATCGGTCCAAGACTAACTTTAGTTTTATTGCGATATCGGTGTCATTTATTGTCCAAAACATTGCATAACGTATTGGTTTTAGCCAATAACAACCAATATTGGGTAACTCTGATCTTTCCATGTCTGAGACCAAGCTTGATATCAAATTATCATCCCTACTTTAGTCTAGCAGTGGGCCATTTTCGGATATTAAGGTTGTGCCAAGGTTGATAAACATTGTTTCAAACAAAAGCTTATAGTGGTATTTTGTTTTAAATGGAGAGCCGCGATTGCTAACATAATTAAGCGTCAAATAAACTGCCACTTTTAATTCTGATAACGCAATATACCTACTATTTATCTATGGTTTATACAATGTTATCAAAAAAGACTACATTAAGTTAAACCTGTCTTTAGTGTGGACTTAAAGTACACGTTCCATAAAACGTACATGTTTTGTCGTTAGTAACTGCTTTATTTAAAACATAAGTTAAAACATAAATTTACAAGAGGTAGGTACATGTATAACAGTGTAACATACGTATTCTGTATTTCGTTAGATCAACAAATGCTGGAAAAAATGTCTTAACCAAAATTCTATAAAAATGTTGATTAATTTGTTGTGTTTCGATTTGTTTTAAACTTAATAAAGTTGGTAACTTTTTTTGTTAATCAAATCACGGGAAATTCAATGGTCCTACATGATACGTGCGTGACTTCGGAAACAACAAGCATTTGTTGTAAAAAACAATATTTAATTTGTTTATATTAAACTCTTATCGAGTTTAGTAAAAATTAAAAGAGTATCTGCCTTTATTTAAAATCGAAATGGAATCTGGATAAAAGCATATTCAATTTAACCGTTATTCCCGAGATTAAAAGAAACTTTATAGAATATCATATTTATACAAATACTACGTTACATAACTGATTTATGTCTAATATATCTAAATTTCAAAAATGTGCTATACTAATTATACGCAATATTGGTACTGGTTGCGTTCTTATTGACAATAACAAGAATTCCCTTTTTCTGGTTTTGTTATATTTTCAATTCATTATAGAAAGAAATTTCTTTCTAATATATCACCGATCTAAGTATTTCTAATCAAATTATTAAAGTTTTCATTTAAAAAATACAACTTTATGAAGTAAACCAGAAATCAATGATTATAATTAGAAAAGCCTTATTCAACTAGTCAGTGCTACTCATAAAGACGGTTTAATAGTGTCGAAACGGCTTTTTAATATCTTTAATAACAATTCATAAGAAATACAAAAAAGACAATTTCCTATAACTCAAAAAATAAAAAATAAGTAAATCGAGAATGCTCGCTTGTTTTCTTTTGTTATCTGGCCACTAAAATGCCCTCGGCGAGCAATTTAAACCACCCGATTTCAACATCTGGAGACCCACAAGAGAACCTTTTTATGAAATGTGCATCTATGGAATGTGGAGTCAACGCTCTGTATATATAACTGTACATAACGGTGGTATCTTCTGACCTCCGAACACTTGGCAGCGCTGCTGGAGGTAACAGCGAACTATAAGTATCTTCTTATATATAAATTTTGGAGGTCGGTTCGTATCTTCTGTATACTCTATATATGACAAAATAAAACAAGGGAAATAATTTCCCCTTTCTTGAGATTCGGATTCTAGAGGTTCCCCTCATCACAAATATAACAAATTTTTAGCAATATATCCACGGGAATACCCGGAAGTCAGGCCGTCTCCTCTGTATGACGGAGGTGACAGCTTAACAGGCATCAATATATATATATATATATATATATATATATATATATATATATATATATATATATATATATATATATATATATATATATATATATATATATATATATATATATATATATATATATATATATATATATATATATATATATATATATGTTACATTTTAAATTTCCGCGGATATTATATGATACTTCACTACTTTTCCGGGTTTCACTCCGCGTATTCACTATTCGGCTCCTAGAGGAACCAGACAATGGTTGACGACGTTTCGGCAAGCTCACACTTGCCATCTTCAGGTCACTTCTAACTTCCTTCTGCTTCGCGTGGTTACACGATGTAGACTGACGTCTTGTTGCAGCCCCAAAGAAGGTAGTTTTCAATCTTTCAGATCTACCGCTGGATGAAGCGACACATAGCGTGCTATCGAAAGGATTTAACTATGCAGTAGCGCCAAACCGGATTCCAATAGAAAACATTATTTGCGGAGTCGAAGCATCAATAACAGGGATCCCAGGAAATACCGCCGAAATTATACGTCAAGACGTGTCACGTATACTGAGAACAGCCAAGCCACCGAAGAAGAACTTATCCCACGAAGAAATCCAAGCGTTACGCGACCTACGGGCGAATACTAGCGTAATCGTGTTACCAGCAGACAAAGGCAACGCAACCGTAGTCATGAATAAGGGTGAATATGAAAGCAAAATAGAAACCTTACTAAATGATCCTGGATACCAAACAATCTCAACGGATCCAACAACTCCGGCAGCCTGGGATACACAGTATACCGAAAATCAACCCACACAAATCGCTACCTGAACGCGCAGTCACATCACCACCCAGCGCAACTACAGTCAGTAGTCAAGACATTAATAACCAGATCACAACGATTGACTGATGACGATAATAAACATCAAGAACTAGAACAGGTGAAGTTGGCATTAAAACAAAATGGTTTCTCTTCCAGAAATATCAAGAAAGCGTTAACACCAAGGGACCCAAAGCCAAAGGAAGAAGAAACATCGGTATCCAAAGCGCACTTACCGTACATCAAAGGGACCACGGACAAAATAAGTAGAGTGCTGAGAAAACACAACATCGACACCATCTTCAACACCGACAAGAAGATTGGAAACATGCTTCCATCCGCAAAAGCAAAAATACCACTAGAAAGCCAAGGAGTATACGAGATCCCTTGTAAAGACTGCGGGGAATCCTACATAGGGCAGACCAACAGAAGAATTCAAGTAAGAAGAGAAGAACACCGAAATGCAGTCAACAAAAATGAGAGAACGTCTTCACTAGCACAACATGTAAGTGGTACATCTCATAACATAGATTTCGAAAATACAAAAGTTTTAGCGAATATACAACATAAGACCCGACGAACCATAAGAGAAGCCATTGAGATCGAGAAACGTCCGAACAATCTTAATACCAGGGACGATACACAGCGACTACCATCAGCTTGGAAACCAGCTATAACCAGCATCACAGTCAAGAAGCGAAAACCAGCACAGCAGAACGATAAAAGGGAAAGCGAGAGAAAGCCACCGGATCAAGCGAGACCAATGACACGCAGCCGCGCCAAAAACCAGCCGACCGCAACCATGCGCAACACCGTAACCGTATATAAAGACCAACCGCTACAGCAAGACGTCAGTCTACATCGTGTAACCACGCGAAGCAGAAGGAAGTTAGAAGTGACCTGAAGATGGCAAGTGTGATCTTGCCGAAACGTCGTCAACCATTGTCTGGTTCCTCTAGGAGCCGAATAGTGAATACGCGGAGTGAAACCCGGAAAAGTATTGAAGTATATATATATATATATATATATATATATATATATATATATATATATATATATATATATATATATGTTACATTTTAAGTTTCCGCGGATATTATATGATACTTCACTACTTTTCCGGGTTTCACTCCGCGTATTCACTATTCGGCTCCTAGAGGAACCAGACAATGGTTGACGACGTTTCGGCAAGATCACACTTGCCATCTTCAGGTCACTTCTAACCTTCTGCTTCGCGTGGTTACACGATGTAGACTGACGTCTTGCTGTAGCGGTTGGTCTTTATATACGGTTACGGTGTTGCGCATGGTTGCGGTCGGCTGGTTTTTGGCGCGGTTGCGTGTCATTGGTCTCGCTTGATCCGGTGGCTTTCTCTCGCTTTCCCTTTTATCGTTCTGCTGTGCTGGTTTTCGCTTCTTAACGGTGATGCTGGTTATAGCTGGTTTCCAAGCTGATGGTAGTCGCTGTGTATCGTCCCTGGTATTAAGATTGTTCGGACGTTTCTCGATCTCAATGGCTTCTCTTATGGTTCGTCGGGTCTTATGTTGTATATTCGTTAAAACTTTTGTATTTTCGAAATCTATGTTATGAGATGTACCACTTACATGTTGTGCTAGTGAAGACGTTCTCTCATTTTTGTTGACTGCATTTCGGTGTTCTTCTCTTCTTACTTGAATTCTTCTGTTGGTCTGCCCTATGTAGGATTCTCCGCAGTCTTTACAAGGGATCTCGTATACTCCTTGGCTTTCTAGTGGTATTTTTGCTTTTGCGGATGGAAGCATGTTTCCAATCTTCTTGTCGGTGTTGAAGATGGTGTCGATGTTGTGTTTTCTCAGCACTCTACTTATTTTGTCCGTGGTCCCTTTGATGTACGGTAAGTGCGCTTTGGATACCGATGTTTCTTCTTCCTTTGGCTTTGGGTCCCTTGGTGTTAACGCTTTCTTGATATTTCTGGAAGAGAAACCATTTTGTTTTAATGCCAACTTCACCTGTTCTAGTTCTTGATGTTTATTATCGTCATCAGTCAATCGTTGTGATCTGGTTATTAATGTCTTGACTACTGACTGTAGTTGCGCTGGGTGGTGATGTGACTGCGCGTTCAGGTAGCGATTTGTGTGGGTTGATTTTCGGTATACTGTGTATCCCAGGCTGCCGTCTTCCTTCTTGATTATAGATACATCTAGGAAAGGTAGTTGATTGTCCTTTTCCACCTCCATTGTGAATTTGATCTTCTGGTGTATGTTGTTTAGATGCTGTAAGAAGGTCTGCAGCTGAAGTCCGAGCAATAGAAACGGCAAGTGACAAACCTAAACTATGGCTAAGATATGTAGACGATACTTTTATTATATGGACCCATGGAGAAGAGAAGCTGCAGACCTTCTTACAGCATCTAAACAACATACACCAGAAGATCAAATTCACAATGGAGGTGGAAAAGGACAATCAACTACCTTTCCTAGATGTATCTATAATCAAGAAGGAAGACGGCAGCCTGGGATACACAGTATACCGAAAATCAACCCACACAAATCGCTACCTGAACGCGCAGTCACATCACCACCCAGCGCAACTACAGTCAGTAGTCAAGACATTAATAACCAGATCACAACGATTGACTGATGACGATAATAAACATCAAGAACTAGAACAGGTGAAGTTGGCATTAAAACAAAATGGTTTCTCTTCCAGAAATATCAAGAAAGCGTTAACACCAAGGGACCCAAAGCCAAAGGAAGAAGAAACATCGGTATCCAAAGCGCACTTACCGTACATCAAAGGGACCACGGACAAAATAAGTAGAGTGCTGAGAAAACACAACATCGACACCATCTTCAACACCGACAAGAAGATTGGAAACATGCTTCCATCCGCAAAAGCAAAAATACCACTAGAAAGCCAAGGAGTATACGAGATCCCTTGTAAAGACTGCGGAGAATCCTACATAGAGCAGACCAACAGAAGAATTCAAGTAAGAAGAGAAGAACACCGAAATGCAGTCAACAAAAATGAGAGAACGTCTTCACTAGCACAACATGTAAGTGGTACATCTCATAACATAGATTTCGAAAATACAAAAGTTTTAGCGAATATACAACATAAGACCCGACGAACCATAAGAGAAGCCATTGAGATCGAGAAACGTCCGAACAATCTTAATACCAGGGACGATACACAGCGACTACCATCAGCTTGGAAACCAGCTATAACCAGCATCACCGTTAAGAAGCGAAAACCAGCACAGCAGAACGATAAAAGGGAAAGCGAGAGAAAGCCACCGGATCAAGCGAGACCAATGACACGCAACCGCGCCAAAAACCAGCCGACCGCAACCATGCGCAACACCGTAACCGTATATAAAGACCAACCGCTACAGCAAGACGTCAGTCTACATCGTGTAACCACGCGAAGCAGAAGGAAGTTAGAAGTGACCTGAAGATGGCAAGTGTGATCTTGCCGAAACGTCGTCAACCATTGTCTGGTTCCTCTAGGAGCCGAATAGTGAATACGCGGAGTGAAACCCGGAAAAGTAGTGAAGTATCATATATATATATATATATATATATATATATATATATATATATATATATATATATATATATATATAAGTACATAACAAAGGGATAATAATGGGCATTCGCGCAATAGAGTAACAAGAGAAAGTTAGTTGCAGCCGTATACACGTGTTTCGCACTTATTAGTGCTCATCAGTACGGCATAGCAGATAGAAAGCAATAAAATAAAAGCAACAAACTAGAAACGATGTACAATACAAAGTTTCACGGATAGCAGCCAACCACACATTTGCAGTATCGGCTCGAAGACACTGAGTTTTCAGTGCAACAACAAACGTCACTACGGAGGTGGCTATAGCCACTACCGTGAGACAACCTAGTCCCAAGAAATATCAATAAGAATAGAAATATTAATGCGCGTAAAAATATAAGTACATAACAAAGGTTACTTGTTACTCTATTGCGCGAATGCCCATTATTATCCCTTTGTTATGTACTTATATTTTTACGCGCATTAATATTTCTATTCTTATTGATATTTCTTGGGACTAGGTTGTCTCACGGTAGTGGCTATAGCCACCTCCGTAGTGACGTTTGTTGTTGCACTGAAAACTCAGTGTCTTCGAGCCGATACTGCAAATGTGTGGTTGGCTGCTATCCGTGAAACTTTGTATTGTACATCGTTTCTAGTTTGTTGCTTTTATTTTATTGCTTTCTATCTGCTATGCCGTACTGATGAGCACTAATAAGTGCGAAACACGTGTATACGGCTGCAACTCACTTTCTCTTGTTACTCTATTGCGCGAATGCCCATTATTATCCCATTGTTATGTACTTATATTTTTACGCGCATTAATATTTCTATTCTTATATATATATATATATATATATATATATATATATATATATATATATATATATATATATATATATATATATATATATATATATATTGCATTGCATTGCATAAATGATAATAATGCAATGAATAATAGAAATGACATAAACAACTTAATACTTTATTAATAAAATTCAAACCTGGATTAAAAATACAAAAATAAAAACAATTCTCGGTAAGTTAAAAAAAGGTAGCCACGTATTAATATTTGGAGCAAAATAAAACAATTGACATTTCCCTCCGGAATTCAAAAAACATAAATGTTGTGTAGTGTTAACGTTGTTGTTATTTTTGTAGTTATTTGTTAATAGTAATCTCCATTTCTAAGTAAGTTTGTATATATTTTAAGAAAATTTTGTTCATTTATCATTTACATATGTTTTAAATAGGCTTTGACAATGCTGAAAACTATTCAGTGAAATATTAGCAAAGAAATAAATCGATTACTGAAAACAGACCTTCACCCATTAATTAATTATATATATATATATATATATATATATATATATATATATATATATATATATATATATATATATATATATATATATCAATGATTTGAAGTAATAATGCGCGTAGAGATATACAAGAAAGTGTTATAATAATGGGATATCGCGCAACAGAGAAGAAAGAAAGTTGCAGCCGTCTACACGTGTTTCACACTTATTAGTGATCATCAGGACGGCATAGCAGATGGAATAAATATAAAAGCAACTAACTCAGAAAGATGTAATAACACAAGGTTTCACTGATAGCAGCCAACCGCACATTTGCAGTATCGGCCTGAAGAGACTGAGTTTTCAGTGCAACAACAAACGTCACTACGGAGGCAGCTAAAGCCACTACCGTGAGACAACCAATCCCAAAGTATAATATCAATGATTTGAAGTAATAATGCGCGTAGAGATATACAAGAAAGTGTTATAATAATGGGATATCGCGCAACAGAGAAGAAAGAAAACATAAGTTGCAGCCGTCTACACGTGTTTCACACTTATTAGTGATCATCAGGACGGCATAGCAGATGGAATAAATATAAAAGCAACTGACTCAGAAAGATGTAATAACACAAAGTTTCACTGATAGCAGCCAACCGCACATTTGCAGTATCGGCCTGAAGAGACTGAGTTTTCAGTGCAACAACAAACGTCACTACGGAGGCAGCTAAAGCCACTACCGTGAGACAACCAATCCCAAAGTATAATATCAATGATTTGAAGTAATAATGCGCGTAGAGATATACAAGAATGTGTTATAATAATGGGATATCGCGCAACAGAGAAGAAAGAAAACAAGTTGCAGCCGTCTACACGTGTTTCACACTTATTAGTGATCATCAGGACGGCATAGCAGATGGAATAAATATAAAAGCAACTAACTCAGAAAGATGTAATAACACAAGGTTTCACTGATAGCAGCCAACCGCACATTTGCAGTATCGGCCTGAAGACACTTATGTTTTCTTTCTTCTCTGTTGCGCGATATCCCATTATTATAACACTTTCTTGTATATCTCTACGCGCATTATTACTTCAAATCATTGATATTATACTTTGGGATTGGTTGTCTCACGGTAGTGGCTTTAGCTGCCTCCGTAGTGACGTTTGTTGTTGCACTGAAAACTCAGTTTTAATGTTAATAACTATGTTAATGTAATAATGTTAATGTTAATAACTATCATGATTATTACAAAAAATTTACAGAAATTATCGCCAAAACAAAACGTGTATACATGTATGTACATATGTACAACAAGAGGAGACGGGTTTCAAAATCATAGCAGACAGTTAAACAGGCAGTAGTCCAGATTCTATAATACTATTAAGCAAATCTGAGGTTTGAAATAGTTCCTTAACAGTTTGATAATTTTTTTTCGATTTTGTGTAGTATAATCGAGATCACCTAATAATACTGCTTCATTGGCCAAATTCATAAAATTTGTTAAGGGTGAGATACGGTTTATTGTCCTGTACGGCGGTAAAAACAACGACCCTGGTCGTAAAAATCTAGGTGAAATCTTAAAATTTATAGATTCAAGAAGCTTTGCATCGTTTATTAAATTATTAATCAATTTATATCCAAACATGTTAACTGCATAATCTCTACGGGCTTCTAGATTGGGAATGTCAAACTCCTTACGCAGAGTTGCTGTTCGTACAGTTCGATAATCAGGGTAGTGATTGAACTTTATGTTTATGTTATGAACTTTCGAGCTGTTATGTTAAGTTTATCGTGAGTTATTGCACATACACAACGCAATGCATCCCATATGATGACAGTATCAAAATGTACAATTTCGTTAATAATAAAGTAAAAACCGTTACGCCCTTAACACGGCTATTTATTATTCGGCGCATTTATGTGGCCTGCAAGACTAGTTTTGCAAGCGTTGCATTCCAGTTATAAGAGTTCACTGCGTAAATAAGATAAGTTTGACATTCTAAGAACAGCTGTCTTAACAGTGATATCAACTTTAAAAAACAAAATGATACTGTTTAAGGTATTCTAAAAAATTTCATTAGGACACGCAAAATGCGTGTCTTAATGAAGCCGTTGGGACATGCAAATATAAAAAATTATTTTCAAACTGCAACTTTATTTTTTTGTTTCATTCCTTCCTTCAATTATAATTTAAGATCGTGGGATTGATCAAATAAGAATTGAGCAGGACAAATAGAATTAGACTGTTCCTTGATTCTTATTTTGTTAAATCCAATTGGCAACAATAGTTAATTGAATCCATTTTATGTAATAAGAATTTTTTTTGTTTTCGTTTCTCTTTTTATTCTTTTTTATTAGTCCAGTCAAACTAAACATTTAACTTGGAAAATGGAAGTACATGGGATTTTTTTCTTCCAGCATGTAGGGGGGTCTAGAAAAGCTTAACTTGAAGTTTTCGACCTAAAATTCATATGAGCTTTTTCCGCCATCTTGAAAAGAAGAGATGAAGTGTTGTTTTCAAATTATCTCTGTAACAGTAGGTCCGACAAAAAATTGTATAAAGCATTTTTGTCGGCAATACGATTGTCTACAACTTTTATTTGAAACTTTTTTGCGTAATATAAAAAATGAAAAAGTTCAAACTTTCATCAACTTTCAAGTTCACTTCTTTTCAAAATGGCGGAAAAGCTCATACGAATTTGAGGTTAAAAACAAAAACAAAAACAAAATTCTGGAAGAAAAAAATCCCATGTACTTCCATTTTCCAAGTTAAGCTCGTTTTTCGTACAGTTTGACTGGACTATTTGTGTTTATTAATAAAATATTTTAAATGTTAAAAAGGAGATTTATGTATTTTTCTTGTTTTGTGTTCATTAACAGAATTTCACAGGTATAAGTTGAACCATATTTTATTATTTTGTCAAAGAGCGACCTGCCTGAAATTTTCTCATGCAATTTTCCTGAGCTTGTCTTTGGATTTTAAAATCATAGCCGGAGCAAATTTTCTTTTCATCACAAAGGTAAGTGGTGTTTGTTTTTGTATAACTTTTCAGTTTGCCTTGCTACTATTAAACATAAGTAGTGGTCTTTAAATTTAAATTAATTTATGATCAAGTGTTGTAAAGTGTATACTAGTACAGCGCTTATCACGATAAAATTTTATGGTCGCACGAATGCGATGCTTATTAATCAATAGAATATCATAGCAGTACGTAAGTGTTACTTAGTGTATCTGTTACGGTCAAAGAGGTAAATATGGACAATCATGTAAATGGCCAGGATACAACGTTAATGGCTGGTTGTTTTGGTTGTTTACGGCAATGGCCCGCCAATGACATTAATGCCTAGCTGGTTGGTTAAAGACGTCTTATAGGATTTACTAAGACATTAGCCGGGCCAGATAATGTTAACGTCAGTGCTGTAAACTAGCCAATGTTGTTAATGACCGGCCAAGCTCAAAAATTGCATAGAAGCATATTTATCAAATATCTAATAAACTTCAACTAACATCTAACAACTAATCTGCAGCTTAATTATTATTAATTGAGCAGCTTTAATTATTAATGGTTAAGCCGCTGGTGAGGTTAGGTTAGTTTTACTAAGTTTTAAATATGAGACTGGGCAACCATTAACGACATTGACCGTATCATTATGTCTTTATCTTCAACATTTTCTACTTTATAGATGGCCATTGTCGATAATAACCGATCAATGTTATGCAGTATTAAAATTAAACAAAATTGTCCACATTCACTTGATATTTACGTCAATGAACGTCTTTAACTAACCTAAATGGGCTATGACGATAATGGCCGATTATTAACAACATTGACCAGTTTACCACATTAAGCCTATGGCTGTGTATTTATTTATTTCTTCTAGGGGCCATTCAAAAGGAACCGTTAGCAAAAATTGCTGATTTACCACCCCCCCAAATGATGCAATTTTAACATATGTTTGGTTCATTTGTTTATATTTTTGTTTAAATGATCCGATCCCTGTCATTCATTACCGTTCGTTTTGAATGGACATATCTCATCTTCTTTTTCTGTTATTGAAGAAAGAAGATTTGTCGTACACGGATCAGCAATTTGCACCAGTAAATATGGGTAAGGAACTTTTGGACGTAACTTTTTGTGGTATCATATTCGTCATGAAGTATCTAAGAAAAAATTGTTGGGAGCCGAACGCGATCGTGGTCTAGTCATCTTTTACCGTAGCATCTCTTTGGCGAAATCCATCAAAAGCGATATTATCGTTATGCTTGGTGCCAGTCAAATGAAAATTTGGGGATTCCGGGGAAGCGGAACTCGACATCATCATCTCCGGATACGAACACGCCGCCAAGTTCATCGTTAGTCGCGACCTCCGAGAGGACTGCATTCTGGGGATGCCATGGTTACAAGAGCAGCAAGCGACGGTGGACATCGTCAGAGGCTGCCTGTACCTGGGAATCGGGGAACGGAAGACCGTCTTCTGGACCAAACCACCCCCTAAGACGGAATCAATAAGTATCGGGGAAATTGATCACAGTTTCCCAACGGACGCGCAAACCCGGTTAAAAATTTAATTTCAGATTTCCCCGCGCCATTCAACACCACCCAGGGGATGACGACAACGAGCAGCACCAGGCATAAGATCGACGTGACGGAACGGAAGCCAGTCTGCCAACGCCCCTATCGCGTATCGGATGAAAAGAAGCGGATCATCCAAGAACAGGTGGAAGAAATGCGGTCCCAAGGCATCATCGAGGCTTCCACATCGCCGTACTCCAGCCCGGTGGTCCTGGTGAGGAAATCCGACGGCACACCCCGGTTCTGCGTGGACTACCGCAAGCTGAACGCGATCACCACCAGCGAGCCATCACCGATGCCCATCATACAAGAGACCCTGCGTGACCTGGGGGATGCAGCAGTGTTCACCCGTCTGGACTTGAAAAGCGGCTACTGGCAAATCCCTATGGACGAGGGATCCAAGCAGCTCACCGCCTTCAGCACCCCGGATGGAGGCCACTACCACTTCAAGGTCATTGCCTTCGGACTCCGCAACGCCCCGGCGACGTTTCAACGCCTGATGAGCCAGGAAGTACTCGCAGGATACCTCCGTAAGTTCTGCATGGTATACCTCGACGACATAATCGTTTACAGCTCCGACTACGAGACCCACCTCCGACATCTCGCTTTAGTCTTGGAGATAGGTACTATCGCAACACCGCCTCCGGTTGTCCATCAAGAAGTGCGCCTTTGGAAAGGCGTCCCTCGACTTCCTCGGCCACACCATCCACCCGGGAATCATCACGCCCCAGCGGAAGCACGTAGAGCAGATCCGGCAGCTGCCCGTACCGACCAACAAGGACAAACTCCGGAGTTTCCTTGGCGTTTGTGGATGGATCCGCCAATACATCCCGGACTTCGCGACCATCGCGGCACCACTAACCGATTTGTTGCAGGCAAAGAAAACGTGGGAGATCACACCGGAAGTCATGGGGGCATTCAATCGACTGAAGACCGCATGCAGCCAACCGCTCCAGCTACACCATCCTCGCCCCAACGAGCCCCTGGTGGTCCAGACCGACGCGAGCTCCATCGGCATCGGGGCCATAGTCTACCAGGAGAACGACGACGGGACCAAGAGGATCATCTGCTTCGACAGCGCGCGCCTTAAACCAACGGAGCAGCGGTACCACATCAACGAGCAAGAGTGCCTGGCCCTGACATGGGCCCTCCGACGCTACCGACCGCTACTAGAGGGGAAACGCTTTAAAGTCCGGACGGACAGTAAAGCCCTTACCTGGTTACAATCGTTCAAAGAGGAAAAGGCAAAACTACTCAGATGGGCTTTGTTTTTACAGGAATTCGACTTCGACCTGGAGCATTGCCGCGGTACCCAGAACGAATTCGCGGACGTTCTATCGCGAGACCCCGAGGACGAGACCACCCACGACGCCCTAATCGACGCGCGACCAGCCTCACCGGAGCTGCAGGCCCTAGCGACAGCGGAGACAGAGGTGGCAAACGCCCTGACCACCATCGTCGACGAGATTAAGCGGGTTCAAGACCAGGACGACGAGACGCAAGAGTTCCTGAGACGCTGGCGAAACCCTTTCACCCCCGAAGATGAAGGCATCCAATCCGCGTACGAACAATTCGAGGGATACCTTTACCGCGCCGCCACCGACACCGATCCGCAGACGCTGTACGTGCCACCCGCAGCCCGAGAAAAGGTACTCAAGCAATACCACGACGACAGCGGACACCCCGGACGGGACGAGACCCACACCGCCATCCGCCGGAGATACTGCTGGCCGCAACTAGCCCGCAACGTCGCCCTCCACGTCCAACAATGCGTGACCTGCGCCGCCGTGAAAAGAGGTAAGTTACAGACTAACGCTCCTTTGCAGGCACGCCAGCCAACTCGACCGTGGCACACCGTCAACATCGACATCATGGGGCCCTATCCACCAACAGCTTCTGGAAGAAGATACATCCTGGTGATCGAAGACGCCTTCACGAGATGGGTCGAGGCATTCGCGATGCGGGACGCCACCAGCCAGTTCATGTGTCGACTAGCGGAAGAGGAAGTCTTTCATCGGTTCGGCTACCCGAAAGTCATCCTAACGGACAACGGTACCCAGTTCACCAGCGACCTCTGGAGAACCACGTGCAGAAGATGGGGCGCGACCCACCACACGACGGCGATCTACCACCCCCGAGCGAACCCGGTCGAACGACGCAACCAGGAGATCAAGAAGGCTCTCCGCACGCGACTTCAGGGACAACCCCACGACGAATGGGTCCGCCATCTACCCCGAGTCCTCCACGATCTCCGCCTCCGGACCAACGCCGCCACGCGATCGAGCCCTGCCAAGCTGCTGTTCGGGTACGATCCACTTCAGCCAGGGGACCAACAGCTTCCGGAACAACAGGAACCGCCATCCACCGAGGACCGACAGAGGGAAGCCAACGCCACCAACTTCGGTATCACCGGAGATACCAGAGGCAGCCGGCTGCACCAGTCGCCCGGGTAGGAGAGGATATCATGGTACCCGCCCACATCCAATCCAACGAGCAGCGGAAGATCCACGCCGGTTTCGCGCCGAAATGGTTGGGACCCTACAACATCCGGAACATTTTCGATGGGAGGGTCTACACGGTCGACAAAGGGGGACAGCAGGTGAAGTACCACGCAGACCACATCCGGCCAGCACCACGACGCCCAGCGCTTCTCACACCGCCTCCGGCATCACCACCACCGCACCCTGAAGAAGACGAAGAAGACGCTTTGCAGGCCATGCCGTCGTCTCCGAGGGGGGGCGAATTGACACCGAGAACCACGTGCTCCACGACGCCAGCAGCCTGCAATTGGAGAATCCGACCAGCCAACCACGATGCAGCACCAGCCTGGAGGAGGGACCGACATCGTAACATTTAAGCGCTTCACGCGAGACGCTCGCTCTCATTATTTTTCCGATTTTTGCAATAACCACTATCATATTTTGTTATTGTATATATTTGGATGAATATATGACTTTATTTTGTGTTATAATACTGCCGTATTATTGCGTTAACCTTTCTTTCCTTTTACTAGCTTTATTTGGTAACTCTGAATAACTACGAGCCGTTCAACGGTAACACGAAGAACGCCCTATGTTCGCTCATCTGTGCGTGATTACCATTTAATTCAATGCTAATTTGCCTTCTCACAACCAGGAGTCACACTTTCCCGTATGAATACATGCAAACTGAAGCACAATGAAATTCTTTTTGAAGAGGTTGGTGGAGAATTGGTTGGTGTGTTCAAATTTATACTAATTTGATAATAATAATTTGAATAATAATAATTTGAACACACCAACCAATTTATTGGTTTAATGTGAGGAAATATGAGGGCGAAATAATTATCAACTGCTTTTAAAAATTTTTTATTTAAGCCTCTCTTGAACTTAGAAAGAATTTCATTGTGCTTCAGTTTGCATGTAATCATACGGGAAAGTGTGACTCCTGGTTGTGAGAAGGCAAATTAGCATTGAATTAAATGGTAATCACGTACAGATGAGCGAACATAGGGCGTTCTTCGTGTCACCGACGACCACGTGCGCCACGACGTCAGCAGCCTGCAATTGGAGAATCCGGCCGACCAACCACCACGCAGCACCAGCCTGGAGGAGGAACCGACATCCTAACATATAAGCGCTTCACGCGGGACACTCTGTCTCATTATTTTTCCAACTTTTGCTTAACTGCTATCATACTCTGTTAAATATATATTTGGATGAATATATGATTTTATTTTGTGTTATAATACTGCCGTATTATTTCTTTAACCTTTCTTTCCTTTTAATAGCATTATTTGGTAACTCTGAATAACTACGAGCCGTTCAACGGTAACTGCATGGTATACCTCGACGACATAATCGTTTACAGCTCCGACTACGAGACCCACCTCCGACATCTCGCTTTAGTCTTGGAGATAGGTACTATCGCAACACCGCCTCCGGTTGTCCATCAAGAAGTGCGCCTTTGGAAAGGCGTCCCTCGACTTCCTCGGCCACACCATCCACCCGGGAATCATCACGCCCCAGCGGAAGCACGTAGAGCAGATCCGGCAGCTGCCCGTACCGACCAACAAGGACAAACTCCGGAGTTTCCTTGGCGTTTGTGGATGGATCCGCCAATACATCCCGGACTTCGCGACCATCGCGGCACCACTAACCGATTTGTTACAGGCAAAGAAAACGTGGGAGATCACACCGGAAGTCATGGGGGCATTCAATCGACTGAAGACCGCATGCAGCCAACCGCTCCAGCTACACCATCCTCGCCCCAACGAGCCCCTGGTGGTCCAGACCGACGCTAGCTCCATCGGCATCGGGGCCATAGTCTACCAGGAGAACGACGACGGGACCAAGAGGATCATCTGCTTCGACAGCGCGCGCCTTAAACCAACGGAGCAGCGGTACCACATCAACGAGCAAGAGTGCCTGGCCCTGACATGGGCCCTCCGACGCTACCGACCGCTACTAGAAGGGAAACGCTTTAAAGTCCGGACGGACAGTAAAGCCCTTACCTGGTTACAATCGTTCAAAGCGGAAAAGGCAAAACTACTCAGATGGGCTTTGTTTTTACAGGAATTCGACTTCGACCTGGAGCATTGCCGCGGTACCCAGAACGAATTCGCGGACGTTCTATCGCGAGACCCCGAGGACGAGACCACCCACGACGCCCTAATCGACGCGCGACCAGCCTCACCGGAGCTCCACGCCCTGACCACCATCGTCGACGAGATCAAGCGGGCCCAAGACCAGGACGAAGAGACGCAAGAGTTCCTGAGACGCTGGCGAAACCCCTTCACCCCCGAAGATGAAGACATTCAATCCAACGAGCAGCGGAAGATCCACGCCGGTTTCGCGCCCAAATGGTTGGGACCCTACAACATCCGGAACATCTTCGACGGGAGGGTCTACACGGTCGACAAAGGGGGACAGCAGGTGAAGTACCACGCAGTCCACATCCGGCCAGCACCACGACGCCCAGCGCTTCGCACACCGCCTCCGGCATCACCACCACCGCACCCGGAAGAAAACGAAGAAGACGCTTTGCAGGCCATGCCGTCGTCTCCGAGGGGGGGCGAATTGTCACCGACGACCACGTGCGCCACGACGTCAGCAGCCTGCAATTGGAGAATCCGGCCGACCAACCACGACGCAGCACCAGCCTGGAGGAGGAACCGACATCCTAACATATAAGCGCTTCACGCGGGACACTCTGTCTCATTATTTTTCCAACTTTTGCTTAACTACTATCATACTCTGTTAAATATATATTTGGATGAATATATGATTTTATTTTGTGTTATAATACTGCCGTATTATTTCTTTAACCCTTCTTTCCTTTTAATAGCATTATTTGGTAACTCTGAATAACTACGAGCCGTTCAACGGTAACATTCGACCTAAGCCTTCTGTAGGCGGTACGTGTGCCTGGTATAAATAGGGGTTGGCTTTTTAAAATATTTCTCTGTTTCGTGTTGTCAGTCTTACTGTTCGGACGTCCTCTCAGGTGCTTCCAGGTGATCAGTGCTTCCTTTATAAATCTCCGGTGAGTGTTAATTCAATATTAGTTATGAATCTCGGGTTCGGGAAGATAATGGTGGGAGAGTTAGGTGCAAAGGGGGTTCAAAAGCATTTGCATGTGGTGTGTAGGTAATCAGATTAATAGTTTAATGTATTGACTTGTACGTATGTGGGGGTGTTATATGGGGTTTTACAGCAAAATTTATACTTTTATACCCGTACTTATAAAAATTTCTTAAGTCACCCCTTATGAAGGGGTGGAAACACTTGATATCAGGTGTTGATATATATCGCATCTGAAAGGGTTGTTGTAAAACGGACGCGATCTACAAAGGCGCAAGGGGTGAAATTTTGATATCATTTTTCTCTATCTTGCCCCGTTCGGCTGTTATTTTGAAAAAACGAATTTTATAGCTGGACTTAGGATTTTTTCGATCGGGGTTGTGCAGATTGCATTATGGATCATTTCATACGGTGTTATATGGAATTTTACAGCAAAATCGACCTTATAATTTTATGCCCGAACTTATACAATTTTCTTGTCATCCCTTATGAAGGGGTAGAAATACTTGATATTAGGTGTTGACATATATCGCATCTGAAAGGGCTGTTGTGAAACGGACGCGGTCTATAAAGGCACAAGAGGTGAAATTTTGATATCATTTTTCTCTATCTTGCCCCGTTCGGCTGTTATTTTGAAAAAAACGAATTTTATAGCTGGACTTAGAAATTTTTTCGATCGAGCTTGTACAGATTCCATTATAAATCATTTCATACGATGTTATATGGAATTTTACAGCAAAATCGACCTTATAATTTTATACCCGTACTTATAAAATTTTCTTGTCATCCCTTATGAAGGGGTAGAAATACTTGATATCAGGTGTTGACATATATCGCATCTGAAAGGGCTGTTGTGAAACGGACGCGGTCTATAAAGGCACAAGAGGTGAAATTTTGATATCATTTTTCTCTATCTTGCCCCGTTCGGCTGTTATTTTGAAAAAACGAATTTTATAGCTGGACTTAGAAATTTTTTATGATTAATATACATACGTATGCATATCTTCTTTTTCGCTTTTAGATTGTTACCTAGATAATTTTACAAATTAATCTTCTGTGGTCTCAGTGCTCTGGAAGACATTTTCAATAAATGGAATGAAAATAATGGTTTATCATCACATCCAGAAGTTTATTGTTAAAACATTAATAAGGTTTCTGAGACATGTTTCGAAAATCTATACTTTTCCTACATCTGTTGTTTAATAGGTTACATTTTTTTAATTTATTAACTTATAATAAGATTGTGGTTAGTGTTGTTGGTGTCATTGACCAATTCAGATTGAAAACGAGTGATATACATGTAGGAGGTGGATTTATGGGGTTGAAACCTATATTGTTATATCGGGGTTATGAATAATTCGACAGGGGCTGCGAGGGTGTTTTTAAATTATTTTTTTCGAAATTCTCAACCGTTGGCGGCAATTTGAAAAAAAAAGTAGCCTTTTTATTATGGAGGATTAACATCTGATTATGATTAATATACATACGTATGCATATCTTCTTTTTCGCTTTTAGATTGTTACCTAGATAATTTTACAAATTAATCTTCTGTGGTCTCAGTGCTCTGGAAGACATTTTCAATAAATGGAATGAAAATAATGGTTTATCATCACATCCAGAAGTTTATTGTTAAAACATTAATAAGGTTTCTGAGACATGTTTCGAAAATCTATACTTTTCCTACATCTGTTGTTTAATAGGTTACATTTTTTTAATTTATTAACTTATAATAAGATTGTGGTTAGTGTTGTTGGTGTCATTGACCAATTCAGATTGAAAACGAGTGATATACATGTAGGAGGTGGATTTATGGGGTTGAAACCTATATTGTTATATCGGGGTTATGAATAATTCGACAGGGGCTGCGAGGGTGTTTTTAAATTATTTTTTTCGAAATTCTCAACCGTTGGCGGCAATTTGAAAAAAAAAGTAGCCTTTTTATTATGGAGGATTAACATCTGATTATGATTAATATACATACGTATGCATATCTTCTTTTTTTTTGGCTTGGTTCCTAAGGATATTTTCGCTTAAGCTTATGTGGATAGCATTACGAAAGGGTATCAAGGTTACGAAAGGGTTACTATCCTTTTTATATTTTATTTTGTTCTGTCAGTGAACTATAATTTTAAATTTTGTTAAAAACTGACATTTTGAAGCGTTAATTATTTTGTTATAGTAGTTAATTTCGGAGATATGAAATTTTTCAAAATAAACTATTTCTGGACTTTCACCCCCTACCTTCAAACTAAGGGTGGTTGCCTTAAGGGGTGATTTTAGGTTTAAATTTAAGACTGGTGTGATAAACTTCACATTCTCATGTGTTTAATCTGCTCTATACGATAAATATTTTGCCAGATAATAATTTTTAAAAAATAAGGGGTTTTTTGGACTTAGCGTTAATAATTAGGTAACAGTGCTTTTAACAGTATACGTATTTATATGGGGATGGTGAGGGTGAGATTTTGTAGTTGAAACGGTTTCATAGGTATAACACATTTTCTGATTTTTAAAGTGAGACTTAGAAAAAATTTAGCATTGGAAATTATGTGGTAGGTAAACCTTATCGCGGGTTGATGATATTGTCACGTGGGGAGGAGGGTGTCATGGTGAGAATGAGATTTTGTAGTTTAAGCCTATATCACTTTATAACCCTATCAATAAGTCGACAGCGGGTGGTTGGAGTTCGGTATTTTTAAATTTTCGAAAAAAAGATTTTTGGCATTAGGTCTTTTGGAGTCTGTTTAATCGATGGGTTCGTACTGAAAACGGCTCTGGCGGTGTGGGAAGAGTCTTAAAAAATGTTATTTTGGTCGAATTTCCAGCGGTTATCGAGTTATTAAAAATTTTAACTTATTGTGGGGATTAGAATAATTTCTGTGTTTCTATATCTATCGTTGCAGGTAAACGCTATTAAATAATTTTTAAACTGGAAAAGTTTGTTAACAAATTACGTTCGCGTTTTAAAATAATGATCATGTGTTGAATTTCGATGAAAGATTGTGATTTTTACTTTTTAAAAAATATTTTCATCACCTAAGTTAAGAGTGGGGAAATATTAAAAATTCTATAAATTGGGTAATTCGGGTTCAGTTGGGTTGGTTAGGGTGTCGAAATACTCGTTGTGGTATGCGGAAACAAAATCTGAGGATTATTGCGGGGGCTATTGTTATTTTTTCGCTTTTGAATTGTTTTTTGACTTTAAAATTGTTTCATGTTAGGAATTTCTATGTTAGGTGAATCATCATTCGGGTTCATTTTACAGTGAAATTTTATTTAGAAATTGTGTTGTACTACTTTTTTCTTTTGCTGAATTCTCAACCGTTTCATAGATATAACACATTTTCTGATTTTTAAAGTGAGACTTAGAAAAAATTTAACATTGGAAATTATTTGGTAGGTAAACATTATCGCGGGTTGATGATACTGGTATTACAATATTGTATATCAGATTTATTGCTCAGCTTTATTGACGGTGGTCTATTAGGTTATTTAAAAATTATCTGGTGCTAACCTATCGGTCGAAGAGACGAATCCTTCCTAGAGCTTACCCAAATGTGTCGCGCGGTCTTTTATGGTGAGGGTCATGCATAGGTCTAGGTGTACATGTGGCTAAAACAAATATTTTCAATGTTTCTAATAACTGTCTGTTTTTTTTACTGAAATCGTAATACGATGGTGCCCTCACAGAGGGAGAGTATCAGGTTTGTACTTGGTAAGTCGCCTCTACAAAGGGAGCTTGGTACGTTAAAAACCTAGATATATGCTGTGTTATTGATTTCGCTAAAGCTGACATGAACAATACACTTTAGACTTTATCGGTCCTTGACATGCTTCATATCCTTGACCTGCTTCATTTCGGGGGCTTCTTATTCCTGATGTGGCTAGTCGGACGTGGCTAGTCGGACGTGTATTTCCGAAATATGAAAAAATATTGTTTTTAGTTACCTAATCTGTTAATAAGTTGGCTTTCACTGACTTAAGCTTGAGAACCCTTTTACGAAGGGTTGAAAATCACATAGATACATCGATAAGACGAGCTTGCAACCCTCACTGTTGTATCAACGACTGTGATTTTTTAATTCTCAATCTCGTTATTTGGATAGTCTTTGACTGTGTTTGGTCCATAGCGACATTAAGTATCATTTTTACCTTCAGAGCTTTCAATTCCATTCAAATAACTTAACGGTAAGTGGTCGAGGAAAACGGAATGTATAATTATTGTAAGCTATCATTATATGCATTATCGATATGTTTTGAGCTATATATCAGAATGCTTTTTTCATGTAGTTCAATTCGCTTATTGTGAGAACACATATGTTAATATTTTGATATATGTATTTTGGTGATAACGAACTTTGATGGATACATTGGGGTCCTTTACGAAGGATGGTGACACTATCTAATATTGTAAGACGGATCTTGCAACGAGCGCTGTATTATGCTACGAATATAGTGTTCACGCTCGATGTTGGCATTGGTTTAAACCTTCATCAAAATATATATTTCGGGATATTTTCAGTGTAATTTCGAGCTTGCAAACCTCGTTGGTATATTGATCATTGGTGGTTGGTTTTAATTTCTCGATCTCGTCAGTTAATAATAATAGATAAATAAACGTTAATTAGATAGAACGCTTGATTTACATATATTTACATACATATGAGATATGCTAACCTATATCCTAGAGTGAGATAGATACGTTCGCTCATCTGCATGAGGAGGTGCGGAGGTGTGGTGCCAGAACCCCCCTTCTCTCACTACTCGTACTAACTCAAAATTAGTATGGGAATGCCGACAAAACCTAATAACCCTTTCAACTCACAATAGGGTATCCCTGATGTGGGTCCCGGGGCATAAGGGGATTAGTGGCAATGAGAAAGCTGACTCCCTGGCTAAGAAAGGAGCAGAATTACCATTTATGGGGCCAGAACCCGTTTTTGGAATTACCAACAACCATGCTCGAAACTGGTTGAAAAGCTGGACAAAAAGACAGCACCACAACCATTGGAATGCTATTGAGGGGCATAGACATAGCAAACTGATGCTAAACACAACATCTGACAAACTGACTGATGACATTCAGCAATTAAGCAGACAACAGAGTAGGCTGGTGACAGGCCTCATAACTGGACACTGCAACCTAAGGAAGCACATGCACAGAATGGGGATTGATAATGAAGAACCCATTTGTAGACTCTGCAATGAAGAGGACGAAACAGCCTCACATGTTATTTTCGACTGTGAAGCCCTGTGCCGATGGAGGTTCGCACTCCTCGAAGGAGCTTTCACTCGTGAGGCACTCATAAGGGGGGAGCTGGTAAAGAGGTTACTAAGCCTAATTAGGATCACAAAACTCTTTACCGACTAAGTGACATGATGAGAGTACAATAAGCCTAAGGCTGCGGTGCTGGGTTCTAATCCCCTTCATTGGTCACATACAAACAAACAAACAACAAACAAAAGGGTCAATATTAATAGGATATGTTACAAGCACAGCAGAAGTAGTTTTCATTGCAAAGGCGGGAAAGTCTAGGAATATTACTAGTAGTCCAGTCAAACTAAACATTTTAAATGGAAAATGGAAGTACATGGGATTTTTTATTTCCAGCATGTAGGGGGCGTCTAGAAAAGCTTAACTTGAAGTTTTTGACCTCAAATTCATGTGAGCTTTTTCCGGGATTTTGAAAAGAAGGGATGAAGTGTTGTTTTGAAATTATCTCTGTAACCGTAGGTTCGACAAAAATTAATACAAAGCATTTTTGTCGGCAATACGATTGTCTACAACTTTTATTTGAAACTTTTTTGCGTAATATAAAAAATGAAAAAGTTGTGAGGGAAAAACATTGGAAAAAGAAGGGATGAAGTGTTGTTTTGAAATTATCTCTGTAACTGTAGATCCGACAAAGAATTTGTATAAAGCATTTTTATAGGCAATACGATTGTATAAAAATTTTATTTCAAACTTTTTCGCGTAATATAATAAATGAAAAGTTGTGAGGGAAAAGAATAAAAATTGTGGTGGTCGATTTATCTTTTGCTGGTTTCCTGGAGAAAACATTACATTTATTGTCTGCGAGTCCAGTGAGCAAAATCAACAGGTTAATGTCTTCTTAAACAGGAATTCCATTCAATGCTTCAATTATTTAAAGCGACGCCCAATTGTTAATTGTCGACGCCCAAGTTCTACTTGCCACTGGAGAGGATTTTTGATGGCCTTGTACGTGGCCGATAAGAACGAGAAATCCTTAAATTCAGTGAGGTACAAAAATTCTGCACGAGCGCGGTAGCATAGTTTCCGAACTGACCATCAGGTTCAATCATGGTTAGGATTTGAAAAGGATCCAGAGGAATGGGGTTGGCGAAGAACTCATCGAGGTCTTGAACCTATCACAAGCGTCGCCGAACCCGTACCATGGAACCTTTTAGAACTCATCTCCTGCAAATGCAAAGGGAAATGTGAAGCAACTTGCGGGTGCAGAAAAGCAGGCGTTAAGTGCTCTACTATTTGTCTGCATTGCAGTGGGCAGACCTGCGAAAACGTTACTAAATATGACCAAGCTGTCGATGAAGAATTATTAATTACATGTACTATAAATGTAAGTATTAAATGAGATAATGTAAATTAGGCAAACTATGAGACGATATATGTTCCCATGCACAAAGGTTTACGATGCACAGTATGTGATAGTACGCGACGAGTACCAAGCAGTTCACGTACACTAACCTCCCTTCGAGCGTTGACTTGACCTATACCAATAAACGGAATGAAAAAAAGTCATTAGGAAAAACTGCTCGTCATGAAATGCTCTACAAAAAAAGCGAATGAATAATTTTTTTGCTCCACTAATAATGACATAGTTATACCATCTACAAAACTAAGCAACCTCACAACTTTTTCATTTTTTATATTACGCGAAAAAGATTCAAATAAAGATTGTAGACAATCGTATTGCCGACAAAAATGCTTTATACAAATTTTTTGTCGGACCTACGGTTACAGAGATAATTTCAAAACAACACTTCATCCCTTCTTTTCAAAATGGCGGAAAAAGCTCATATGAATTTGAGGTTGAAAACTTAAGCTTTTAAGCTTTTCTAGACCCCCCTGCATGCTGGAAATAAAAAATCCCATGTACTTCCATTTTCCAAGTTAAGCCCTTTTTTCGTACAGTTTGACTGGACTATAGACAGTGTCACAAGTTGAAAGTCGCATGTCAACATTATAGACAAATAGACAGTGACTTCACTTGAGACTTTCTTCAAACTTTCATCTTAGTTCGTAGTTAAAGTGTATATTCTCAGAGGGTCACTGTCAGAATACACCCGTCTTTTTTGAGAATGAATCCAGGAACTTGTGGAAGATAATCAGGGTGTCTCACTACCTGAAGGAGAACATAAGATTTTCCGAACATACAGAAGATCTACTGCTAGCCATGATAACGAGCGAGAGGAAAGAAGTATGCTCTACGTCGGATTCTGGAGGCAACTGTTGTGGAATTGTATCTTAAGGCATAGTTTCCGGCTCTTTGTTTTGGATCATATCTCCTAAATGGTTTCAGAAATAAGAATTTCAGCCATCGGTCATCGGGTCATACTTTGATTTTCGATTCGGAAGCCTCAATGTGCAGCCAATAAATGTGAATAAAAACCTCATTCTCATTGTAATGATTTATATTGAACAAATAAACTATTACATTAGGTAGTTGCACAAAATATATTCATATATTAATTTATTCATTTACCGTCCACGATTTATCTTCCATGCTTACAACAATAGCTTGCTCTATCTTTTCTTTAAGCCATGTCAGCATTTCTTTATCACCAGTAATAGACAATTTTCCAGCAGGATTAACAAATTTGTTTTCTTCCTAAAGGTATATAATTTTTTTATTGAGCTTTATTTCACATCATTGATGCTTTTAATTTTTACCTGTCTTACATTGAGTACCAATTCAGTAGTTGTAATACGTGGTACAGATGCTATATCGTCCAAATCCAAACACCATTCTAATTCCCAAGGGCCCCAAAGTCGACATTTATTCACTCTTATTAAGTGCCTGCATAAGAATAAAAAATCAAGATTGATAATAATCTATAGTTGATGTAAATACTTACTCTAAACTGACAATCACGATGGATTTTCCAATTTTATCTAACGCTGTATGGGCCCAATAGGTATCTTCAACAAATCTTCCATTAGCAACACTTTCTAGTAAATAGTGTCCCATTGATTCATACATAGAGAATGGTCTAAGACCCTAAACGGCAAAAGACACTTATTTTATAAAACTATAAAAAAATTAATAAATATTCTTACCAAATGATTATTACAGTAACGTGTGAGTCTCTGATGAACTTGGACAGGCTCTCCCAAAATTGAAGCTCTACGAAGTGCTTCTACTGCTATTTGGACATTATCAGATTTATCATCGGGATGGCGGGTAATTAAGGAATATAAAGCTTTTCCAGTACCTCTGAAGAATACTTCACCATCGTAATGCATTCCTAAAAAGCAATAAGATTATGTTTAATGAAAATCTCTTTCTTGCGGTAAACTAATCGTACCGTTATGAGTATTTTTGGCAATAATCTGATCAAGAGCCATCGTGACACCTGAACTGAAATTTCTAGAAGATACTGTGATACTTTTGGGGATAGTACTAGTTTTATGATAAGAACTATGTCTTCTGATTCTTTGAATGTTTTCTATGGATTGATTTGTAAATATATCTACAATACACTGTTCGAGAGCAGCTGGTGACATGTTTAAGTGCCCCAGTAGGCAACGACATCCAGATAATAATGAATTAGCTGTTTTCTCACATTCATTGGGAATATTCTGAAAAAGACATTTTGTTATATTTTGACATTGATAAATACATCACCACAGAATTTCTTACTTCATTATTGGGAATGGTTTGGACTGAGAACGTGTTTACAAGAACTTGTAAACCTAATACTTGAGAATAATACTGTTGTAGAAATTGAGATTTTACGTGTTGCCATACATCAAATAATACTTCATGTAATTTTGCTTTTACGTCGACTAGTTCTAAAGGAGTAACCCTACAAAAAGTATTAAAATTAGTATTTTATAATTAGGGCACAATATACTCTATATTATGTGGTTCTAGATGGGGTTTACGAGGGAAAAACTGATTAATTATATGGCAAGTATTCATTCGTCAGAAAAGTTTTTGAAAAGACCAGTAGCAATCGAGTAACAATTTTAGTCTACTTACTTTCTTTATGATTCAGTAGGCTTTGGCATTTGTATTATTTTAGTAGTGTACAAAATTCTAGTTAGTGCAAAACAGAGTTCCGGAATGAAAACTTTAACTGTGTTATTTTAGAGTTACGACATGGATGTCAAAATCTTTCACTTTCTAGACCAAAACTAAGCTGTCTGAAACAGATATTTATTTGTCTCTTTTTACTTTAGTGACAAAATTCAGCAGTTGTCAGTTTCTATAAATCTTAGGTTATGCCTTATGTCATGTTTGTTTTTAAGTATGTAATATATATTATGTAATTATGAGATCAAGCGATACTTTAAATACTTAAAGAAGCTTGATCTCCGTATTGCATAAGTTGTTTTATTTTATTTCGTATTTCAATCCTAATTTCTCCTTTTTTAAATTCATCCGAATTTATTGTATAATGAAGCAAGTTGCCTTGTCTGTGTCATCATACGCGTAACCAAGTAGACAAAAAGCAGCATATCACGTGTGGCTGTTATGAAACATCAAATGATTTTTACGTTGCCAGCAAGAACGGAGATCAAGAACGTCTTGAACTCCGGTGTCATTGACAACGGAGCTCAAGTTATACTTTATTTTACTAATTGTAGTATATAAACAATGGTTTGAAATACGAAATGAAATAAATAACTATTAATGTGCACATTATCATTTATTTACTATTTATAGATAATTCTTAAAACTACTATAGTGTTACCACTATAGTAGTTTATCTTCTAATAAATAGTTCCAAAATATGAAATGTCACTAGAAAAATTTGAAATGCCTGACTTAACTCTAAATAACACAGAGCTCGGTTCATATTTAGGAATTCTAGTACAAAATATAATAATTATTATCTATTCGCACCCGGGAAGAGTAACTAAAACGACCACATTTAGTGACTTATCTAGTGCAAGAATACTCGTAAATCGTGTAACAATTGCAAAATTAGTGTAGTGTGAATCATGCTCCTACTTTGGAACTAGGTTATGAAAAATAGTTTGTAGGTTATGTTAATTTATATCAAACTTTTGTCTAATGTTAAAATGGTGAAAGCCTATTGAAAATATACTGACTCGTAAACATCTGTTTATTGAGTTTTGTCTTTGGGGGTAAAGATTATTTTTACGGGATAGCCCGTACTAGTTATTTACGTTATTTAAGTCCTGAAAATGGAATTTTACAGTCGAGTAAGATGTTACGGACAAGGCGACGAAGGAGCCGAGTCCAGAACATCGAGACGAAACAACCACGTAATATTTTTGTAAACAAATATCTACACTGTTACAAAAATGCAAAGCCTATTCTGAATCATAAAGCAAAAAAAAACTATAGACTATACACATTTTGTGTACAAACAAGGTGTCATGATTTTTAGTATAATATTATAACACAAATGAGAAAATCGTTTTGTGAATAATGTTTTTTTTTATTTACTACTTATTATAAGTAAGTAGTGGAAAATGGTGGAGATTCCAACGAAGGTAGCTCATGTTGTATTGAATTGGTCCGTTTTTGACTTTTTTTGTAAAAAGTTAATCTTTGTGGAACTTCGTCATTCAATATTCAAGAGTGTTTTGTGGTAGTCAAATCGTTGCCAAGTACACAGCGGGATAGCATGTTAAGACACACAGTGAGCCTGGTTTACAGTAGTAGAGGATAGCTCCTTCAGTCAAGCAAAAGCACGTTTTGGAGTTTTAAAATAGACTGTAACGTTGCGTTAACAAGAAGAAGAAGGCTTCAGCAAATGATGTATGTCCACGCATTCAGCCCAGTGTTTTCAAAGCGGGAGGAAGTTACCTTCAAAGAATACAAGGCAACATGATCAAAGATGGCATATACAGACTAGGTGCAAAATCGGTAAAACAGTTGATTTCTGAGTTAGCCACTGCTAATAAGAAAACACTACCAGAGTCTTGGGAAGCGTCCAAAACGACAGACAATGACTAGTTTTGCCCTTTTCTCAAGAGAAGCAATCTATTAATTTCACAGCGGTCTAGGACAACTGGACGCGAACAAATGGACGTGGTCAAGTGGACGCGGCCAAGTGGGCGCAGCCAACTGGGCATGAAATAGGTGAACGCAAGGACAACTTGACCTGAGACAAGTGAACGCAAAGACAATTGGGCGCAAAGACAACTTTATTTTCGGCCAGAAATGGTATAAACCGTATATGTTATTAAATGACATAAAGGTCTCTATGTTTTAGTACAGGAAATTTAGTATTTACTAAATCGGCGTGACAGTGATGAACAAAAATGACGATTTTCTTTGAGTCATTACTAACTGATACGCCATCCTCATCAGTAACAGGCCTTCGACACGCATAGAAACAAAGGAATCAATTGCAGATTTACAACCCATTAAATTAGACCATCATATTCAAGAATACGGTAGAGACATTAGCTTCCAGCTTTGTAATTGTTAATAAGAAGCAATAGAAATAATTATCTAAATGTAAAACATAAACATTTTCAAGCTCTACAAGACGAAACAGCGAAGATAAAATAAATAACGGAAAGCCAATAGCACCGATGCGTTGGATGAGGGAATCGGCAGTTGTAACCCAGACCGACTTCATTATACAGTGCGCCCATTTTAGCGTGTAACAACTAGATAGGCAACACGTATTAACAGTTGACATGATTCCAGAGGAATCTTAAGGCATTTACGAAAATTCAACCAATCCAAACCGTTTACACCAGATCATTCGAAAATTCATGTATCAAACCACCGGTTTCATTATTCGTGGACCGGTCGTCGAAGTCGGTACGTGCGGTAGATACATCGATAAACCATAAACATAACCTCAAACAACAAAACGGGTGCAAGAGTATTCGTTTTTTTGTACAATTCGGTAATTGCACCGGTTTTGTACCAGAACGAACCGACCGGTTTAAGTTTCGTAAGTGCCTTTAGTGAACTGCATATTTTTTAATTAATAAAAATCAAGATTGCTATTGATATAAATCAAATTTATTTTAAATAAAATATGAAATGAATACAACAAATAATGGAAAATTGTATGTTACAGGATAAAGTGGGCCAATTGTCTAACCTTAGAGATGTGAATCTGTCTGTGTACGGTCGTCAATGGGAATAATCTACTATACCTAAACCATAAATACAAGAAATGAGTCATCACAAATCACCTGGTCAACAGCGGAGGACTCCCAACACTTTAGTGCATTCCATCTCTCTCTCAATTGTTTACTCTTTTTCTTTTCATATATTCGTTACACAATAGAGAGAGATGGAATACACTAATGCGTTGGAAGCAACTCGCTGTCACCTAGGTGATTTGTGATGACTCATTTCTTGTATTTATGGTTTAAGTGTAGTATATGAGGTATACTAGCCCAGTCACACATGTATTGAACCACTGTATGTTTCTGTAATTAATATTTTTGCACTTCGTAGCCTAAAAGTGCCATTTTAATCTTCTGTTTGAAAGACTAAACTGTCACTTTTAGTCCTGGAGGGATTAAAAGTAAAACAAACAAGTGTTAATTTAATGTCGAAGATGGCGGTGAAACAGTCATTGTGAACATACCGCAAAACATGCTAACCTTACTTTTGTAATGTCAAAGCGTAATCAGCTGTCACACATTTGCTACAAAATTACAAAAGTAAGGTTAGGTGTGTTTGCGACATGTTCACAATTAACGTATCTGGAGGGATTAAATAGGCCAGTAAAATTAGACCCGTTTTGGACCGTTGGTGGGAATAAATGTTGGAAAGCTGGAGATCGTTTCGATCGCTTCGTTTGAGGTCAAATATGACTATCCTAGGTTTGCACGGTCCCTCGACTCCAGCTTACCTGAGGGCATCAAAAGAACCACGAAATCTTCGGACCTTTTTTAGTTTTTCGCTTATAACTCCAAAGCGGTGCTTTCCAACGAAACCTTTACTATTACAAGAATTAAAGAGCATTAAAGTCGGAGGAGTATCCAACACTTTAAAATCGGTCCAGTAGTATGGTCGAAATCGACGGTCGAAAAACGACAATTTTACAGATTTTCGATTTTCCGTCAAACCGGACGCCCAGAGGCTTTCCGTATAAAAAACCCCTTGGACTCATTCTGATTGTTAATATAAGTCGAGAAATATCTAAGCTTTGATATTATAAAGGTTGCCGGATTAGATTAATGGCTATTTTTCATCATTACCCATCATAGCAGTTAGGATCAATCCATATGAAGTAGTGCAGTACTGGTCGCTCGATCATTTCGAAAAAAGAGAATTTTTTGTGTGTTATCACCCCTAAGTGTTGGTAGATCAAAACCACTGTCATTTTATTTTTATTCCATTTCATTGAAATATGGCAACCATATTTGTTTCGTGGTGCACGACGTTGCTTGCAGTTTTTGAATGTAAACGTAACTCTTAATATCTGAAGAATGGTTGATCCTAGAGACCTGCGATAAAAATGATTGTATTGCTCACATGTCGGACTACATTTTTTAATCATAAACATAATATATTGATGTGACGTATCATAACGAGAACTTCAAAGCCCATAAATACCAAAATAGTAAAATTTCAGATTTAAAATATTTTATACATAAACTACTTCTAACCGTGTACGTTTAAATAGAAACTCCGCCCTAAGACTTCATTTTTATCTGGATATATGAAATATGGCCCCATAAAAGCGGAAATATTTGTAAAAACTTTAATCTTCTGGATTAAATCACACCCATAAGTAAGCGTCCTACAAAAATTATGTTTAGATTTAAAAATGTAGTCCGACATGTGAGCAATACAATAATTTTTACCGCAGGTCTCGAGGATCAACTGTTCTTGAGATATCGAGAGTTACGTTTACATCAAAAAACTGCAAGCAACGTCGTGCACCACCAAACAAATATGGCTGCCATATTTCAATCAAATGGAATAATTTGATGATTGAAAAAATAAAATGACAGTGGTTTTGATCTACCAATACTTAGGGGTGATAACACACAAAGAAACTATCTTTTTCGAAATGATCGAGAGACCAGTACTGCACTACTTCATATGGATTGATCCTAATTGCTATGATGGGAATGATGAAAGAATGGCCATTAATTTAATCCGGCAACCTCTATAATATCAAAGCTTAGATATTTCTCGACTTATATGAACAACCAGAATGAGTCCAACGGGTTTTTTTATACGGAAAGCCTCTGGGCGTCCGGTCTCTGGACCGATTTTAAAATGTTGGATACTTATTCGACGTAGAATTTAATGCTCTTTAATTCTTGTAATAGTAAAGTTTTCGTTGGAAAGCACTTATTTGGAGTTATAAGCGAAAAACTAAAAAAGGTCCGAAGATTTCGTGGTTCTTTTGATGGCCTCAGGTAAGCTCTAGTCGAGGGACCGTGCAAACCTAGGATAGTTATATTTGACCTCAAACGAAGCGATCGAAACGATCTCCCGCTTTCCAACATTTATTTCCACCAACGGATTCTATTTTACAGGCCTATACAAGTAAACAAACAAGTTAAAGAAAACTCAATCTACTCCATAATTTAATAAAAATATAAAAATGTCAGCGTGACATATACATATATGTTTCGGCCTTTAAATTATCTAGCCATTCTCCAACTAAATTACTAAAATTATTTAACAAACATCTGTAACAGGAATAAACTAATTAGATTGAATAGTGCACTAAATGAGTTATAATAAATTTTCTTACCTATAGTTTGATCTACCTTAATTAAATCAAAAATAATAACATCATTGATAAATAAAAGTTTTCATTTTGCAGAAAATCTTAAACATTTTTATTTGGAAATGTTTAAACCATAAAATTAAAGAGGATTAAAAAACCTCAAACAGAAACTGTTAGGGAACATCCTTTACAAGTATGTAAAATCAGAGAACAGGGACTAACGAGAAGCGTCACATGGGCATTGTGCCAGATCTGAAATCGCCATTTTGCTGGTGGTTTTGCCTTCAAACTCTGTCAATGTCAAACATGTGTCAAATCCATCAACTAGTAAGCGTGGACAGATAAGTAGCCCGTCAGCTCATTTCACAGGCTTATTTTCCGTGCGAACAGTAAAGAAAAACATTTGGTAATTATTTATAAGATTTCGTATTTTTAGTTCATTAAAATTTGCCAACCGTGAATTTAAAACTGTAACGCCAAAAAGATGGCGGAACGTATGAAGGTCATTCAAATCGACTACCAAAACATCAAAGGCGGTATGTCAAGTGACGCTTCTCGTTAGTCCCTGTTCTCTGGTAAAATTATAAACCCAATCGGTAAATTAGAAAAGAAAATATTAGAAGAGCCCTCTATGAGAAATATGAACAAGCTAACAAAATGACAAACTATAATTTTAGATTTTTGGGTATTTGTATGAGATTTAGGTTTTTGTATTTGGTCGTTTAAAAGTTCATAATTATTATCTAGTAAATGTTTATTAATTTCGTAATTTTCTAAAATTGTAAGAATTTGAGAATTATTACAAATATGTAAAATAGAGACATCTTTATTCCTATCTGTGGTGTGACCAGTATCTAAAATATGATTTGCAAAGTGAGAAATGTCAGATCTATTATTTCTTATTGCACCATCATGTTCTTTTATCTACGACCACCATAGAAAGTTACATATTCCGCACAATCTAGTAACTGTGAAAACGACCAATTGCAAACAATCTCCAAACTCAACGGTAAAGTATGTGAGGAAGGAGTTCTCAATAATCCGTAGTTCTATTAAAACGCCATAGATGTCACCACTTGCAATATTTATAATATTATTAATTATTTGAAATATAAAATGTTATAAATTTTAGATAAAGGTTAATTTATTTTGTTTAATTAATATTTTACATTAAATTATATTTCGAATGGAAATCCATCTAAAAAAAAAAACTAATGTCAGACCCGGGGAATTGAACCGGGATCGCTCGGTTAGTAGCTACAGCGTAAGCATTGAGCTACCGAGACTCCATTCACTGATGTTTTTTTCTCATTATATAAAGTTACAGTGATTGTTATTCAATTAAAACGTAAAATTAATTAATGTTTTACATTATTATATAATTTTTAATGTAATTTTATTTATTATTATTGCTAAATTACAATAAAAACATTGAAAACATTTATAATTTGCTACATAATGCGAGAATATTTGACATTTTGCGCAGAGGTTAATAACCTTGACAATTGAATTGTGATTTTTGTACATATAAATTATTTTTTGAAAACGAGTACATAATTATTTAGCTGTAAGTACTAAATAGTAGATTGACTGAAATTATACAAATTGTAAACGTATTATTACTATTGTCTTTACAAATTTAATGTTTACTTTTGTCGTTTTTAAAATTCTAGATGTATCATGAGTGAATCCGATGAAGGAAAATTGGGGTGTACACTCGTACACCTCCAAACATCGTGGAAGCGGCTCACATTACATCTCTTAATTTATTGCTAAATATTTCCCGTAAAAAATATGAATGCGAGTATAAATTCTAGGTTAAAAAACTTTCTTAGCTGTTGGTGGTTTATTACATTTTTTGTTGTCGTAGATAAAGTATAGTGTGTAACGCGTGCAAAAACACCAATTTCTCACTCGTGTAATTGCGGCATTCGACTACGTCTCATGCCGCAAATTCTTCACACTCGTGAGAAATTGGCACTTTTCTGCACTTGTAACACAATATACTATTGCTCTAGTGTTGATTTGGCGTTCCGTTTTACCTATATAAATTTTATTGCAATTAGTGTTACCACATTCTAATTTGTATATACCACTTTTTTTCCCTTTCTCATTTTTTTGTTTGTGATTAATTAACATTTTTTGTATATTTGTATTACATTTGTAAGCTATTTTGATATTTTCTTTGTGAAAGATAGTATTAATGATTTCAGAAGTTTTTCCGTAGTAAGTTAGAGAAAAAATTGGTTTTTGTTTTCATTACTGTTGATTTTACTTAAACCAGTATTGTTTTTTAATTCAATATTGAATTTATGTTTAGAAATTATTTTGTCAATCACATTATTTGAGTAGCCTGATTGATGACCTATCTGTCTAATAATCTGAAGTTCTCTTTCATAATTAATAGGATTTAAAGGGAAAGTAAGTAATCTATGTATATAGTCATGGAGTGCAGCAAGTTTATGAGAAGGAGGGTTATTACTAACAAAGGGTATAATATTACTAGTGTGAGTGGGTTTTCTATATATATTGAAGTCTAAAGAGTTACCCATTTTAGTGATTTTAATATCTAAAAAATTTAGGCAATTATTGAGTTCTTTTTCAAAAGTAGATCTAATATTGTTGTGCCAACTATTGATATAATTAACGAAATCCTCTAAATCGCTGTCACTTCCTTCAAACAAACAAAAGACATCATCAACATATCTAAGCCAAAGCTTACAATGATCATTAAGAGGGTTATTTGAATTTAGAAAACTCTTCTCTAAGTTGTCCATGAAAATGTCGCTAAGAAGCGGAGATAATGAGCTGCCCATGGCAAGACCTTCATTTTGAACGTAGAAATTATTATTGAAATGGAAAAAAGATTGTTCTAGACATAATTCAAATAATTTAGCTAAATTTTGGGAATCAATATCATTCAAATCAGAGTTGTTAATAATTTCATTGACAATGTCTTTAGTTTCCTCCAAAGGAATACTAGGGAAAAGGTTTTCTACGTCAAAACCAACAATAGTAATATTATCGGATATTCTAAAATCTTTAATTTTATTAATGAGTTCTAAGCTATTATTGATTGTAAAGACGGGTTTCCATTTCGTGATATCTTTGAAAATTTTATTTAGCCATTTAGCTAATTTGCTGGCCGGAGCATTTATTTGTGAAATAACCGGTCTCATCGGAATATCCTTTAATACTCTGCTATCAGTTTTGCGAATTTTAGGTAGACAGTAGAGGGAAGGGGTTATGGGGTTAGTTACTATAAATTTGAAATGATTAGTGCCCAAAGACACAAAAGTGTCTTTACATGATTTAATAACTCTTCTAATTTCCTTTGGAAATTGTCTAAAGGGTTTGTTTTTAATAATTTATATTTCTGTTTCTGAATGAAGTTCATCACTTCCATATTATATTCATTAATATTGATTATAATGTTACAATTTTGTCTGCTTTGGTGAATGATAGATTATCTTTAGTAAATTTTTCTTTTATGGTTTTAAGATTATTATAATAATCTTAACTATAGGTAAGAAAATTTATTATAACTCATTTAGTGCACTATTCAATCTAATTAGTTTATTCCTGTTACAGATGTTTGTTAAATAATTTTAGTAATTTAGTTTGAGAATGGCTAGATAATTTAAAGGCCGAAACATATATGTATATGTCACGCTGACATTTTTATATTTTTATTAAATTATGGAGTAGATTGAGAGTTTTCTTTACCAGTTATATTGATGGTTACTCCATTTTGAGATGGATATTAATATCAATTTAAGTTAATGTTACTATGCCAACTAGTTTAACCAAAATACAAAAATGAGTTAATTATTGTGATTAATATGTACAGTGACATAGACATGACCACAATTAACAAAATTAAATAGGCGATTGCATTCTTCAGGTTTATGAAATAATGTGAAAGCTGTCAGATTACCAACCTTCACTTCTTCGAGTACAATGGGGATGTCAGGTTGTTCATAGATGAACGGATAGAGGAATTTGTATGAGATCAAATTTTATTTTATTTCATTTCGTATTTCAAACAATTGTTTGTATACTACAATTAGTAAAATAAAGTATAACTTGATCTCCGTTGTCAATGACACCGGAGTTCAAAACGTTCTTGATCTCCGTTGTTGTTGGCAACATAAAAATCATTTGATGTTGCATAACAGCCATACTTGACATGCTGCTTTTTATCTCCTTGGTTACGCGTACGATGACACAGACAAGGCAACTTGCTTCATTATACAATAAATTCGGATGAATTTTAAAAGGGAGAAATTAGGATTGAAATACGAAATAAAATAAAACAACTTATGCAATACGGAGATCAAGCTTCTTTAAATCCTCGAAGATGCTATAACGCCTCGGCTGGCGCCTCGGCGTTATAATACATCTTCTCGTATTTAAAGTATCGCTTGATCTCCTAATTACATAATATATATTATTTCATTTCATATTTCAAATTATTGTTTATATACTACAATTAGTAAAATAAAGTATAACTTGATCTCCGTTATCAATGACACCGGAGTTCAAGACGTTCTTGAACTCCGTTGTTGTTGGCAACGTAAAAATCATTCGATGTTGCATAACAGCCACACGTGACATGCTACTTTTTATCTCCTTGGTTACGCGTATGATGACACAGACAAGGCAACTTGCTTCATTATACAATAAATTCGGAAGAATTTTAAAAGGGAGAAATTAGGATTGAAATACGAAATAAAATAAAACAACTTATGCAATACGAAGATCAAGCTTCTTTAAATCCTCGAAGATGTTATAACGCCTCGGCTGGCGCCTCGGCGTTATAATACATCTTCTCCGATTTAAAGTATCGCTTGATCTTCTAATTACATAATATATATTATTATTCAATAGTCTGGCAATACTAGACTTAGCATTTCCAATCGGACTTTAGTCCCTTGGTATATAATATACTATTACGACTCAACAAATAATTATCAGTGATTAAACAGTTATGTTTTTGATTGTGCAGGAGATTAGCAACAAATAAATTACTTTAATTCGAGATGAGATATACGTACGTAAAATCTCAAACACAAATTAACAACAAAATTTATTGCTTGGTCCAATCATGTGGGTCAGAACTCGTATGTTTCAAGATAGGACACCTCCATTTAAAAAAAGTATCTTACCTATGTCGCACACCTTCCGCAGGCATGTACGGTGAAGCATTAAACGGGAAAATATAATTCAACAAGTCCACTAAAAACAGCTTTACATTCCTAGTGTGCAGTTGATTTTTATTGGATATATTAAGCTGTACACCAACTTGGGAAAGACGCAAACTTTCAATTCTTGTATTGCACACAGATTTTTCCTGCCAAATAAAAGATTAAAGAAATAGCCTTTTTTTAAAAAATAAACGCAAATTTCTTACCTTTGAAATAACTGTAAGTGGTGTGTGAATAAGTGCCATTTCAGAACGATAGGACGATATCAAATCTTCTGTAAATTTCAAAGAATCCATTAACATTACTGCTAACTGAACGATGAAATCCGACTCTAAATGCAAATGAAATTCTTCGATGTTCAAATGTACATGTTTGTATACATTGCAGTCTTTATCGTTATTCTTGAAGGCAACGAATTCGATGAACGGCGTTGTTACTTTAATATTGACCATTGGTAAAGGATTTACAACGACAGAATCGTTAGTTAGTGTTTGCTTATTATCAATCTGCAAAGACTGCACCCTGAAACTAAAATATTGATGGTCCCTAGATTTTCTGTACAAAACGTATACTGCCGGATTATACGATCTACGTAGTTCTGCAAAAAATGGTTTTAACATAAACATTTTTTCGAAATCAATGTGAATGTAATCTTTTAATTGGCATTTTTTGTAATGAAGCTTATATTTATCTTCGATCCAAGATGCTAGCTCCAAGGTAAGAGTTTTCCATTTGTGTCCTACGTTGACTTCCCAAACAGCCGGCGAGTCGGAAAGAGAAATATAAGCGTGCTCTTTCTTTGGATTTTGATTACTGAAAATCGATAGTCCTATTCCGGACAAGGAAAATAAACATTCAATATCACAAAGTCTCGTAAACTTAGTTTTCATAATAAGACTAACTATTCTTTGCTCTTGGCTAAAAAGCAGCGTCTTTTGCAGCCCTTCACTGAAACATATCCAATATATAACGATCTTATCTCTTCTAACTTTTTTGTTTAATGTGGTTTTCACGCTATCCGTGGTATCGGAGTCTTCGCTACTGGAACTTTCTACGCTTATTTTATTTGTGTTTAGGTTTCCTGGTGACACGCTGTGGAAGTTTATTCTTTCTTCTCCAAATCTGCAATGATAAACTAGAAATAAGTGTTCGCAAAACTTTGGGTTTGTTTCCACTTAAATTACGTGTAATACCTAATCAATAAATATCCAATCATACAATACCTAAATAAAAAATATCTAGTGTAATGAAATATCTAATCCTAAACTAATTATAGTTATATAATGCCCAAATATTATGTAATATTGAAGTATATATGAAGGAACTCATTTCTGTTATAAAGTGGTTTAAGAATTAAAAGTTAATATCATTTAATCTGTATAAAAAAAGTTTAACCAGCTACTGTTCGTAAAATATTGTCGAAGCTGAATCTGCAAATTGTGCAAAATTTTGTTTTATTAGTTTTAAACTAGCTTAAACGCGCTATTAATGGTTTAGTTGGTAATACGTAGATTTAGTAAATCTTTAATGTAATTGTTTAGCACAAAAGCTGTGTTAAATTTATATAACTGATTGATGAAATAAATGTGTTATCTGTAGCAGATGTAAAGAATGTAACTATGTGGCAAATAAGCAAGTATACACTAAGTTTAAGTAATAGCTGCACTCTTTCACCGTTTACCAATGTGCGAGCTGGTATTCTAGGAGAGCATGTTGTTTATTTTTAGGGATGGACATTTAACAGCCGTGCAATATGTTAAACTACTAAGAAATAGTATCGTTTTAGGCAACACTTTGTACTCTCCGAGTGCTGCATTATTGATTTCTTTAGCTTTTATCTGCCTTAATCCCAGATTGTAAATTATTTTTGTATTTGACAGGGTTGTGAGATTGAGATCTGCCAGCTTTTGACGGAAAGCAGGGACTGGATAAAATTTAACATCGGGTTCAAAATAGCCAATCACGCGTGTTTTAAATTATCCACCTGTTAAAATAACAATGAAGTGTTTTTTATTATTGTATATAATAAGACGCACTAATAAAGTAGACGGCATTGTACAATATCGAAATGTAGAGTCACTACATCTAGTCACTTAAGCCGCATTGGTCGATCAGAGTACCGCAAAGTGCCATCATATTGGGGCAAAAGAAGCACGAAATTGTTTATTTTATTTATTTATTTTTGGTCAAGAAATCTGGATGGCGGAGCATCCTTCGTATCTCATGACACCGATTGCTATGATCATTTGGCCGACCCTACTAGAATTTAGCCGAATCTGGGGGAATTCCACCCCCAGTAGGGATTTCTATCGTGCCAAATATCGCATTGGCACGGGACCTACAGTTTTACTTCCAATCCGAAAAGAAGGCATGTTTTTAATTTTTCTCCGCTATGAAAAATTACCGGCTCGGCCGGGGATCGAACCTGCAACCCTTCGACTATGAAGTAAACATGCAAACCACTAATCCACCGAGGCTGGCAATTGTTTATTACCTCTATCTGTATTGAATTTAATCAAATCCACGTTTAGTTTAAAAAGTTTTGATTATTCGGAGTGTACAAACCTTTAATATGTCAAATACGTAAAATGTGGTTTTAATTCGTCCATTATTACAGATAACCTTTCTCTACCCCAATATGGCGGCGTTTTGGTACTCTGATAGACCGGCGCGGCCTAGGTGACTAGATATAGTAACTCTATCGAAATGTAAAGTTACTAGATACATAAAGTACCGCAAAGGTCCGCCATTTAAGGGCAAATCAACCCGCCAAATTTCAAATGGAGACCGTTATAAAACAATGCAAAATGCCTCTTTTTGTCGGTTTTTCTCAAGTGTTCAATTTCGTCACAGAAAAATGTACCTGGAAAGAATTTCAATAGATATTGCTCTGTACGAAGAACGTTTACGACAACGTTTACTTCACAAACTTTTGATTAAGGAAAACAGTAGGATATTATAAGAGGCGAAATTTCGCGCGGAGTCTTTGATCTCTCGTCATTAGTTTTAATGACCTTGAAACGCTTGGTCCTTCAAATTGGATCTATGGAATATAAAATATTGGAATATTTACCACGCCTGAACTCAACCAGCTAACGTCCAGGGTTGTTAATTTCGTATGTATACTAGTTGGGCAGTATATAAGGGATGATCTTAATAAAACTATAGACCAATTGTTGTATTTGTTCAATTTAATTCAAATATTTATTGTATATAAAGTTTTACAAACATAAAAAGCTTATTACAAGTGATTGGTAGATACATATAACCATATATTATAGAACGATATTTAGTATGTATTTAGTATACAAACTATAAATTACTTATTGGATGATTTTTCACCAGTGTGAGTTAACATGTCTTTTAAACAGTAAACATTTATAATCACATAGATTACACTCAAATGATTCTCACCAACACATGTGCATTTTAAGACTAACACTTTGAGTCACTTTTGAAAACATTTGTAGTCACACAAATTACACTCAAATGGTTTCTCGCCACTATGAGTTAACAGGTATGTTTTAAGATTAGATTACATCTATTTTTGAGGTTAAATAATTAAAAAAAATCTTAAACTAATACGGTACTTAAATCGGGCGGTGATAAACCGCCCACTGATAAAGAGCATAATCATAAGAATGAAATAAACTACGATTTCTCCAATAAGTATAGTTCAACAGATTCAGGTCCTTTTTTCGTTCTTTTGGAACATAAGGAAAAAACCTTGGTCGTTTATTTCCGATCAGAGTAGGACATTTTTTACTGGAAAATGAATATTTCAAGAATAATGTTTCTGATATTAAATCGTTAGGTTTAAATCGAGTAAGAATTATTTTTAAGACCTTTGAAACAGCAAACGCCTTAATAAATCATGAGATTATTGTAAAGAATAATCTCATAGCTTATATTCCTAAATACTACACTCATAAAAAGGGTGTAATCAGAATGGTAGATACCTTTTTTACGGAAGATTATATTTGTAGCGCTATAGAATCAAATATTAAAGTCACTGAAGTTAAACCCATGAAACGAAGTTCATGGGTTCAAAGGGAGGGAAAGAAATGCCTACATTGTAGAAGCGACGATCATGTATCTGTTTCACGAGATTGTCCATTTTTTAAGAAACAACAGAACATTAAAAGAGTAATGGCTTTTGAAAACTTATCGTTTAAGGAAGCTGAATATATAGTAGAAAACCCTTCTTACGCAAAGGTAACAACACATAACAGGTTTTCGTTATTATGCGAGGACAAACATTTTCCAAACTTACCACAACCAAAAACTAATACTACATTTTTATTAGAAAAACCGGTAAGGCATGCAAATTCGCAAAAAGTAACTCTTGTTCAATCAAAAAAAAGAAAAACCAGCACATCCCCTACTCCCTCTTTACAATTTCCTTGATGTTCATTTTCAAAAAAAGATAAAAACAGCCATTCTGTATTACCTAATCCTTACCATGATGAAATAATGCGGTATAAAGAAAAAATAATACCTATGTCAAATGTTAGAATTCTTTAATAATGTTATGATTAATATATCGAATACAAATAACGTCAACATAAGGGATCAAATCTCTCTCATCTTAGATGGCTATAGTAGTAATAAGGCTAACAATATCAATTTATACTCTGACTCTCAGAATATAACAGATTTCCCTTATTCTGATTATGACGACGACACATATTAAAAAAACAATAAAGATTCTGCAGTGGAATATAAAGTCATTAAAATTTCGAAAGGCCGCTTTAATAAACTTAATTACCGAATATGATGTCAATATCATTATTTTATCAGAAATCTGGCTTAGAGAGTCAGATAATTTTAGATTAGAAGAAAAAAGTGAACGAATTAACAATGTTGTGAACGAAGAAAATGAGTTATCTGTTGTGCTGGCAACGATTGAGAATCCCCATGTTAGTCAGAGAGAAATGAGTTCATCTGTAGGAATAAGTAGACGTTCTGTTGGTCGAATCTTAAAGAAAAATAAGTTTCATGCATATCGCATTCAAATGCACCAGGAATTAACTGATGACGATTTTCTAAAACTTTTACAGTTTTGTAATTGGGCCATAGGTAAAATGCAAGACGATGCTACATTCTTCAACAATGTTTTGTTCACTGATGAGGCAACGTTTCATAAAAATGGATTTGTTAACAGGCACAATTTCCATTATTATGCTACAGAAAATCCCCACTTTTTCAGACAACTTGATAACCAGCACAGATGGTCCATAAACGCTTGGGGGGGAATTATTGGAGAACATGTAACAGGGCCACATGTTTTTGATGGTACATTAACTGGAGCTATTTATCTTCATTTTTTGAAGAACTATCTGCCACAATTATTGGCGAACCTTCCTCACAGGATCCGAAACGGGATGTGGCTTCAGCAAGACGGTGCTCCACCGCATTATTAACATGCAGTAAGAGACCACCTAAATAATATCTACCCACATCCATGGATTGGAAGGAATGGACCCACTAAATGGCCTGTGAGATCTCCTGATCTTACAAAAATGAATTTCTTTTTATGGGGATATGTGAAAGAAACTGTTTATACAGAGACACCAACCACAATCCAAAATATGAAGGATAGAATAATACATGCTTTTAGAAGTATCAGGCCGGCAATGTTAAGAAACGTACAAAGATCGTTCGAAAGGCGCATCGAAATGTGTGTCCATGTAAATGGACAAAATATGGAGCATTTGTTATAGTTTTTTTCTTTTGTTTTATTTGAAAAACCTTGATTTTTTAAATAAATAATTTTTTAATTGTGTACTTCTTGCAGTTTTTTCTCAATAAATCAAAAGTGGTTACAGATAGTTATAGGGACGTACCTACAAAAAATGTTCATTATTTAATTCTGCATCACAAAGGTACAAAATATACAGGGTGTTCCATTTGCAAAAGTTGTGAATTCTAGCTTTGAAGTTCTCTAAATTTAAAAATTAATTTTGAACACTCTGTACATGGTGGGTCCATTTTCTTTAAAAAAAGAGCACCCTACAAGCCCCTGCAACAAAATCCCTAATTAAATTCGTCTTCGCAGTTGCGGCCGTGAAAGCGGTAAACTGTTAAGTGGGATAATGTAAAACTCATTTTTTTTTAAATTTATAATTTTTAAACCGGTCATTAGATGGCGCTAAAATTTTAGATATGAATAAACCTGCCAAGAGAGGTGTTAAATATGCAAAAATATTTGGAGCATTCTATTTAAAAAATTACCTTAAGCGTGCCACATTTTCTGCAACACCCTGTATATTTGGATATAATTTCTCTAGATGCGCCTCTATCCACTGTTTACATCCGTATTAGAACGATTTTTCTAGCTGTTACCGTTTAGGAGCTATAGGACTTCCCCACACTATTGCCCCACCCGGTATGTTAGCCATAAAAGTTATGAAAAGTGCTTAGATGACTTACACAGAATATTACGAAAAGTTAAAAACTGGTTATTTGAAATGGGACTAACAATGTCTTCAGAAAAATCAGCTATTGTGTGTTTCACAAGGCATAGAATTAAAATAAATGTACATGTTGATATAGAAGGAGACTTGTTTCCCATAGTAAACCAATATAAATATCTGGGAATGGTACTTGACCCAAAATTGCTTTGGACATAACATATCGAATACCTTAAAAACCGTTGTGAAAAAGGTCTAAATATTTTGAGGTGTGTAAGTGGAAAAGCATGGGGGTCAGTTCCAAGCGTAGCTTTACTTTTCTATAAATCATTTATTAGGCCCATAATTGATTATGGCTGCATATTTTACGGATCATCCTCGAATTCAAATTTGAAAAAAATAGACAGGATACAGTATAAATCTGTGAGAATATGTATTGGTGCTTTAAAATCATCTCCTACTAATGTAATCCTGGCGGAGGCTAATGAACCACCCTTGCACTTAAGACGGTGGTATTTGGCCAATAAATATACAACTAAGCTTCGAACATGCAACTCGTCTTTAACGGCACGCTTGAGACTTTTAAATATAGAGGATTTAACGAATCCATATTGGCGAAAAAAGAATTCTCCGCCATTGACAACTGGTTTCTTGCATACGGAAAAATATAAAAATGATATTATACCACACGAGGTACTACCTGGATATGACTCCAGTTATGAAATCACTATTTTTAAGCTCACAGTCATATTCCCTGCTTACACAGAACTTCCTTCATACAACCAGAATGTAATGTATTCAATTTTAAATAATTTGAAAATATAAACGGTGATATATACTGACGGCAGTAAAAATGAAGGAGTAGGCAGTGCATTCTTCATACCAGATAAAAATTTAATTTTACAGTACCGATTGTCCAAGATGTGTAGCATTTACACAGCTGAAGCAGTAGCAATAGAGAGAAGTCTGTGCTGGTGTTTGGATAATGATGTTCACGAAGTGATAATAATTTCAGATTCAAGATCTGTACTGCAAAGTATTGACAGTCAAGATTTAAAATATCTCAAAAGCTGGATAATATGTAAAATAAGAAATTTCTTATACCAACTTTCAAGAAAGGGTTGTCGTGTGGTTTTTGTCTGGGCCAAAGGACATTCAGGAATACAGGGCAACGAAACAGTAGACTTAGCTGCTAAGGAAGCACGAAGCTCGGTTGTCTACAATCAGGTTCCCCTCTCTCAAGAGTTATTTAATATTTATAAAAAGGAGATTTATGAGCAGTGGATATTTTGGTGGAGAGAAATTAGTTCGAAATCAAATAATCCCTATTTTCTAATTCATGCATAACTCCCGAAGAAAGTTCCACATATTTTCAATTTTAATGTTAGTAAGAAATATTCGAGCATAATAACAAGACTCAAAATAAATCACGAATGTTTCCCAGCCCATTTACGCAAAATAGGTATATTAAATTTTCCAACGTGCGTCAGGACAGCGAAGAGGCAGGTTTAAACCATCTGTTTTTTAATTGCAAAAAGTACATACATAGTACTATACTCCGGACACTGAACAGATATAGTTAAAAAAATCAAGGCAGCACAGATTGTTCTGATTGGTTTTATGTGAAAGTTAAATTTACAATAGAACATTTTTGTATATGAATTGTTAATTCGTTATAAATGATGTCACTTAGAGAAATTTATACTAGTATAAATAATAACCATACATTTTAAAAAATTGCATTTTATTAATTTAATAAAAAAGCCATGAAAAGTTCGCGAGTGCTATGTGTTTACACATATTATAATATATAATAAATATTTTTTACAATAAAACAAAGAAATTACATACAAACATACTATATATACGTCGCATGGTGATGTGGCAATCTCAGAACAGTTCTGTTGTTTTCCTGTGTTAATTCGTCGATTACGTTAGCACTGTGTTTAGGTGCAAGCTGTTTTACTTAAGATAACAATTCAGCTCTCACCATATTGTCTTCGTGGGGGATAGTTTTTTCTGCAGCCAGTTATGTATGTCAGCTTTCTTTGTGTTGCTAGACGGAATTTTTTCAATTTTTCTTGTGTGATAACTTGCGTTATCCAAGACGATAACGCAACCTTCTTCAAGACTGGGCAAAATATTTTTAAACCATTGTTCAAATGTATCTGCGTTCATTTCTTCATGGTAGACATTTGTTTTCTTAGATTTCAATAACAGTAATCCATTATCTACAAAACCGTCATCAGATCCTATATGAAGGGTGATGAGCCGCTTTCCTTTCCCCGATGGATTTCTCAAGTCAGTCGATAACCCTCTTAAAAATGCATCTCGTGGATTTGTTATGGACATGTCAGCCCACACTTTTTTTGCCATTTTTGTCTTCTTCGGAAACATTGTCTAAAATAGCTCTTGGTCTATGACACGCCTTAGGAGCATCAAAATAATCAGGATATTGCTTGTGCTCACGAAGTACGTTGTAAACACTGGCCACACCAATTCATAAAATTATAGTAAATAAGCAGTGGGATTGGAAGGAAAATTCTACAAATTAACCAACTCATTATTATTATTAACTTTTCATATAATTCTAACTTGCTTATTGACAACCGTTCGTGTATTGAATGGTGCGAGTCTTAATAAAGACTTGTAATGTACCTAATATGTAACACAGTTGGAAAAACTGACGGAACTTTCAAAACAACTGACGTAAACGCATGCGTAACAAGCTGGCGTTTGCCGTTTGTGTTTGTATGTGTAAATGAGACTTCTATCGAGTACCGCCCCATTTATTTCAACCAATGGATATTCAAGTTTCAAGTTGCATCTCAATGTCTCTGGTTTTTCATTACTATATCTGTTGGGTAAACGCAGTATAGTTCCCTTCTATTAAATTAAAAAAAGTTAAATATTGAATTACCGGTGAATCTTGTTACTCTCTTAGCAACTTTTGATAGAAAGATTTACTACTTACTAGTAAGATTTATTAATGAAAACAACATTGAAATATAAAATAGTCAAACTTAAGATTTACTAGTATAATTACTTAATTACTAATTTACTAATTTAAGTAAATTCAGTAGTTTTATTAAATAAATTTATTATATGTGTGTGAGCAAATGGATTCATATCCAATGCCAGAAAAAATAAATAAATACCTAAATAAATAACACAATACTTCGTCTTTTGGAAATCAAAAGACGTGAATGTCTTTGTTATCCAAATAAAATGTATTCCTACAGTTCATGTAAACACCTGCGGTGTTTACGTTTTTCTCCACTCATGTTTTGGTTCAATTATAAATATTCAATTGTTTGTTTATTTAACTCTCATAATCACCAAAAAAACACACTACACATTAACTGTTTGTCGCATTATGAGTACACTTTCACGGAAACATACAGAATAACGAATTGACTTGACAGGTATAAAAGAATGAAAATAAGCATCCATCTTTGGCATTTCTGTGCTCCCGTCCAATGGGATCGCAACAAATTAAAAGCGAGCCGAAAGTAACCGAGAATCGGCGATGGGCCCTTTAAAGTGGTTTTGCTATGCTATCTTTCTTGGAATTGAGGTTTCTCTACCAACTTTCGCCTCTTATAATATCTACTCTTTGATTAAAGGGTAAATCAGGGAAATTCATTAATTCCAACCATAACTGTTTCTTATTTGCATTCCTTCTGCCAATTGATAAAACTAGTTGATATTTAATTAAGTTACAACCCTTTGCAATACTATTTTCAATATCAAAATACAGCAACCAATCGATTTAGACTCACTTTTAAATTTACAGAATTGACGAAAACAAATATAGCCTACAACTAGCCTAGATTGATTAATGTGAAATTAGCAATAATGTCAATAATCTCTTAGTTGGCAATGAAAACTTACTATAAATTCCGTCATTTTCGGACAAAACTATTGCTTTCTCTCTTCAACATTATGACCCGATGGAATGCTGTACTTTATAAATCTAGTAACTATCGAAATGTCTTCGATATGCTGTAGTTGATGAAGTAGTTTTTATTCGACACATATAAATTTAATAATCGCATTAATTAATTTTAAGTAGAATATTTAGATTTTATAATTTATTCATATATTCCTCTGAATAATATGTCTACTGTACTGGTGATTATACATATTGCAACAGAGCCACCCCATTCTACCGCATAATTACTTTTAACAAATGCTGGAGTCGGTATTTCAACTCTTTTTGTTCTGGAGGCTCTGCTGTCATAGTTACAATTATTTACAATAGATACTATAGAAACCGATCTCTTCGACGGTTATAAGTGCTTTTGGCCGCCACTAGGGTGCGTTAATTGAACAACTTTTCTAGATCCTAACTGGGCAATTGCTGGGCAACCTTTGAAAACTATTTATTAACCGAGCCTAGTTTTCTTCTATTGGTTTAATTTTTGGTCCTGAATTTTCAGACTTTTTGAATCAGTTTTTTCGCTAATCTAGTAGTAATACCTAATTAATTTCTACATACCCATCCTTAAAGATGTCGATAAAGAAGCCAGACCCTTTATTATTATATATATTCCACATTAACTGTCTGGGCCGTATTGGATCATCCCAGGTATACAGTAGAGAACTATATGGATTGAGCAATGTTACAGGACTTTGGCCTTGTTGTTGAATCTTCAAAAATAAATCAGCACACATATTTTTCACCAAAACCGGAGCATCTCCAGGTTTATATTCATTGAAGGTAATGTGAAATGGTTCTGCAGTACCATCAGTGACATCCACGCATATAGCAGTCTGAAAATAACATATGAAACAATCAATAATACATGAAACTGTAATAATATTACCCCTTTATCCATTCTCAATACTGTATGGTGTGTCATAGAAATAAAAAAAGCTTGGGAAGTCAATTTACTATCTCTATATTTTACATACATCTCCATCGATGAAGTTTCTGGCCAAAATATCTTATATTGGTGAGGCGGTAAATCAATCCATAAATCTGTTTTTTCATTGTGCTCCATGAACCTAGTAATGGTAGAATATCTTAATGCGTTTTCGTGAAACCTACTTTTGTAATTTACCTTAAGAATTTTCTTGTATTGTTAGCAACCACAAAACTTGGCAAAAATGTAATTATTCTAGTATACTGAGGGCACATTTGAGATAATCTGATAGAAAGCAAAAAGGAATATCTTTTCTTTCTTTCATGATCTTTACAAACTACCAATCCTGTAGTGCCGGCACAATCCAAACCAAAATCGTTAGACCAACTGGATTCATACACCTTGAGTGTAATGCTTTGCTTTGTATGCCTTTTAAAAGTGAATAAAAGCACATCTTCACTAGAACTTTCAAAAATTGTTGCACTAGCAGTAGCCTGAAAGTAGAACGGATCATTTAATTTACTTTGCTCCTTCTGATTTTAAACTGTAGTCCTTTTTAAGATAAATGAAATGTCTTAGGTAGGGCTTACGCATTATAAACACAGGTATGAAACGGAAGTCGGTTGTTTATCGGAACAGCACTTATTGCGCACAAACCCTTTATGACAAAAGACGGGAGCAGAGTTGCCAGGGTCATTTCTACGGCTAAAACAATGGAGTAGAGCTCTCTTTCTCCAAACAAACGTTGGAGTGCGCTTTTCTGCCACCTGAAGCGGCTTTCGATGATTTTTGTATATAAGGAGCAGTTCTATGCGATCGGCCTTAAGCGAATCTTTTGTAGACCGCAAAGGGCTTTGTTCATATGAAAACTTCCAATGCAAGATGTGGCGGAGAACGACGGTGTTACAGCGTCTAATCCAGCGGTTGCTTTCTGATATAATAAGAAAAACTTTTGTGACGATGAAACATATTAGATCCTTAGGACTATAGAATACCTAAAAACCTTAATTAGATATCTCTACCGGGGCCGGAGATATGATCAATATGAGCGATGGCAAACGACTTGATGGCTGCTAAGATGTCCCGAAGTAATTCTGAGTCCCGATTATAATTAGGTTGAGAGTGGCGACTTTACTTTTGCATAATTTCTGGTTTAAATAAAAGATCTAACTTTTTTGCTATTAATATGCGAGACTAGTGAAAATTTTTTTTAAGATTTTGAAGATTTTGCGTCTTTTGATACTCTGATTCGTCGTTTTAGATACTTACCAAAATTTTGCCCAAAATCCCGACACTCGCCGCCTACTACAAAGTATATCGAATGCTATGGAAAAAAATTTTGATTCACCAAAAACGTAATTAGGAGGGTCAAACAATCTTTAGGTTGAAACAATTGGAGAAAAATGATAGAGTTCTACTTTATTGATTTACTCTTGGGATTCTTGTTAGGAAGAACGCAAGCTAGTTGTTTTTAATTCATAATAAAAGGAATTGATGTCTTTAAGAACGTTTAACTCGAGACATCTTGGAAGGCCTTATATAGTTGCGTCCCTCGTAGTTTCTAAAAGATTTCTCTATAATTATTCACTATCAGTTGAATGTAACGTCGATCGCTGCCATCTTACCTTTTTCTGCAAGTTACTAATCTGACTTAATTTGCAATTGAATTTAAATTCAAATCCTTCTCGCTTGCAAATCTTACTACCAAATAAGTGATGGTCCCCAAAGATTAGAATTTTGCAAGTGGTTTTTAGAAAACTTTATTTATGATAGTAAGTAGGTCTTAGATAAACAGACTTTTACAGGTGGGGCGTGGGAGGTTATAGAGGTCCGGAAATCTTCATTTTTTTATTGAGGTTATTACTTTAACTTCAGAAAACTGAGTAGCAATTAGTAAGAGAAGGGTTATATGGTGCACATTTTCTGAAGGTTACCCAAAAATAAAAGGTTTCGGCAAAATATGCTAATTCCAATTATTAGGGTTTTGTAAGTTGGAAGAAAGATACCCTCAACAACTCTCAACAACAAAGATACTGCTCAAATACACACACAACGCAACAAAGAAATTTCTGTTGTAGTTTTACAAAAATTGTGTTTTTAAGCATAAGCATGCCAGTAAGATGCCCCATCAGCTTTTACGACTAAACATTACGCTATCTTATGGCCTTACATTAAAATTTCTATTTTCATAACTGCAGTACAGGACAAGACAGTCTTCGACAAATAATTCGGAATGAACAATTCTGAAATAGTTCAAAATATTTCAAATTCTATTAAACGCATAATGCAGACTTTATTGTCAAGAGATATCAGATGGTGCCAATGCGCTTGTTGAAGAAAGATACTCCTGATTTAATGGCTCAAGCCCTAAAAGATCAGCAAAGTCTAAGAATTTCGAATATTCCAAGAATTTGGTATCGTAAACTCCATGGCTTTTCCCTTCAAAAGTATTTCCCATTTATCTTGAAAACGACTATACTTATAGGTACTTACTTTAAATTGTAAAGGTAATTCAGTCTTATTAACAACCCAATATGAAGCAAAGAAGAAAATGTTATAATTATTTTCTCTTTCAGCTTTTACATTAATTGGCAACTGTTTACTAGCACCATTCACCTTAGTATCAGTAGAAAGTACAATAATTTTCTCATCAAGATCGGTTGTTAAATTTAACGTTCCACTCCATACTAAACCAGAATAAGAAACTTTGATTAAAAATTTTTGATCCTTAGCTAAGTTAATGGAATAAACACTTGACTTTTCGCCGGGTTCTACTTTCATGTGCTGTTTCAAATCTATATTTTGAACCTCTAACGTGTATGGTAAGAAATTCTGCAAGGTTAAAGGTGGCAACAAATGAATTACATAATTGGGAATCGAATAAGAACGGGAGCTCTTTATGTCTATGTTTCTTTTGAGTAATACTTTTAGGGCGAAAACTTCTAGATTTGAACTGTTCTTTGGTTTGCAGGTAACGTGATGCGGTATATCCAGTTCTGTTGCTAAATCTTTCCACCATAGGCCTTCGTCTGACATGTAATGGCCCCTAAAACAAAAACAAACAATAGTTATTAATTATAATTCTTAAGTTGAGTAAGTTTAACATAGAAAGAGATTTAAGGAAAAAGCACAGAAGGAGAGGAACGATGGGAAAACAGAAAGTTTCAAATGTCTTCGGTATAACCACAAGCTACTAGTAGAAGGAAGTGGATATATCTTTTGTTTATTTCTGTTGCATTGTTTGTGCACAATTTAAAAATAACATAGGCTAGCATAGTAGCATATTTAGAAACACGCTTGAGTGAACGACGCGAGATGCCCATCCAACTTGTTGCTCACAAGCACGGGCGGGTTCGTATTCGTTCGCTAAATTGGGCTGCCTGCACGCGAGATTTCTAAACCTAATGGACTTTCTTACGGACGTGTATTGTGGCGCCGTGATTGGTCAGCTTCTGTGGCGCACAAATATGAAATGAAAACTATCATAACAACTGACGTGTTTAGATAAATTCAATGTTGTTTTATAGTAGAGTGCATATTAATCCTTTTTGTGACTTAATAATAGTTTAAATAAGTCGTTTTAATTAATTAGAATTAATTATAACGATAGATGTTTAAAGGTTTAACTATTAAAAGAAGCTTTGATATTTTAAATAAATAATATAATCGATTTCGTGCTGTCGAATACTGTGTCACAATAATTTAAACAGCAGGGTCGACTAAACTTTTTGCAAGAATTATCAGAACCCATCATCTCTTTCAAATGATTATGAAGATTGTGGTCATTCACATTTTTAGAAATTTATTATGTAAATAGGACTAATTTTAATATTAAATGTGACATAAATATCAATATTTTAAATAATTTTCGAAGTTAATCACCACTGCTTGCAAGGAAAAAGCCTTTAAACTTGCAGAATATATCAAAAAATATAAATGTCATCATTACATTATTAAGGATTTTAAATTAAAAAAGAAGGAAATGTAATGTAAAGCTCTTTAAAATAAATTATAGTTCGTGTGTGAGATAATATGTACAGGAAACTATTAAATCTATCGAATTGTTTCAAACTAGTAACAAGTTTCTTAATTCAAATCTGACGATTAATTAAGTTAAATAAAAAATTAAATTAAAAAGAAATCATGATACATATTTTCGAAGAATTGGAGAAAAACCATTTAAATGCATCTACAGATAAAGTAGTCATCTAATTATTACGTACGATTAACACTATCATTACAACACAACAATCATAGCGCAACAACACGACAGTATTTAATAAATACTAGACACCAATTATTGTGACTTTTATATTGTAAAGATGAAGGCAAGCAGGTTATGAAACCTCTCGAAGCGCCGAAGGCCGTCCACTAGTGGGAACGTAAACAGCCAATCACGGCGCTACAATGTAGATCCATAAGAAAGTCCATTAGGTTTAGAAATCTCGCTGCCTGCACATCCTTAGTTCATCTGAACTAAGAGATGGCCCCTATATTCTAGTCCCAGCTAGAGACCCTTCAATTAGAGTCTGACCAATGCGTTGCCACAGTGTCCGCCATTTTATATCACAATATATTTGATATAATATTCTGTTTTTGACGTCCTAATTTTAATTCTAAATAATGTTTTATATACATATCCCACTATTTCATGTTTTTTAATTGAATCAAATACCGTTCACATGCGTGCAATACTTGACCGTGTAACCATTTCTGTACTTTTCAAATTTGGCGCCACGAGTTGTGATATAAGATGGCTGCCTTGGCCAGACTCTAATTGAAGGGTCTCTAGTCCCAGCCTGTAGTGTTAGCCACTTAATACGGGGATTTTCACATTTTCAACGCACACTAAGGTGAGATTCAGAAAAGGAAGGAAAATAAAAAATATTTCAAAAATAAAATGGAACGCGATTAATTGTAGAACAGAAATGAACATAAAACAAACATAAGCATAAGTACTTAAGCAGGTCTGGGTGAAAGCGACTAGTCTGTCTGCCAGATGCATACAAGGGGAGGTACAGTAAGTTTTCAACATCTATTAGAAGCAAATATAATGAATTATGCTTAAGTGTAACTTTAAGTAAATTTAGCCATAATGTACAGCGAAATTACGACTTTTTGCAATTTATTTATTACAAATAATCAGTCTAATAATAAATTTGTAATGCTTCCGCACGTCCCCTTACATACATTTCGATTAAACGCTCTCAATCTTGGCTAGACCTGTTATCGCCTCCCAGATCTGAACATACAGAATCAAAATATCGATATTATCATATATAATATAACAAGTGGTCTAATTTTTCCGACAAAATTTGGCATTTCAGATATGAGTAGCTTTTGCAACGAAAACTACACGAGTCGACGCAGGAGACGAGTGTAATTTTCCAAAAGCAAAAGCTACCAATGTCTTAAACGATAAATTTTGCAAGAAAAAATTAGACCACGAGTTGTATTCGGCTTGACAATCCACCGAGCAAATTTTTATTTAGCGTGTGTAGTTAATATTAATTTAATTAAATTTGACATTTCATTTTGACAAGTGGTTTTTTCTTAGTGAAAAAACCACTAGTGGTTTTTTCACTATAAAACTAATTTCATTGGTCCCAATTTGAAAAATTCTGTAATTTGATTGGTTAAAAATTTTCGAGTTGGATTGTCACTATAAAACTAATTTCATTGGTCCCAATTTGAAAGATAATTTGATTGGTTAAAAATTTTCGAGTTGGATTGTCAATTAAAAAAATTAAAAAATAAAATCATGAACTTACTCGGCGTAAGCAGGTTGTATAAACAACTTGCAATGATAAGCAATATACAAAGGAACATTATAATGCTCATGGGGTTCTAAAACTGCGATCCTCATAGTCGTTTCAAACGGATTAGTAACATCGCCGACTGGTTCTAAATTCAGCTGTTGTAAAACCGATGGTTGATACAAAACACTTAAAGCAAAACATGTTTCATTTCTTATCTAAAATCAAATTCAGCAATTGTTTTTTTATATACCTTTCTTACTAAGATCACTTACTTGTAAAGGAGAGCTAACGACTACAGTTCTTCCATGTTTACCAATGTTATGTTTCGCAATTAAATAATAAGCTTGATTGAGCGAATTTGATTGTAACCGCATGAGTCTTTGCCAAGTCTTTTTCGGGCAATTCGTTTGGTGTGGAAGAAATCCAGGCACGAGAATTTTGATGTAATGTTTGTGTATTTTTTCGTATAAATTGGAAGTTGTAGTTAATGGAAATTGAAGACTGTCGGTAATATCGTAGTCGTAACTTAGATCAAGATCTAACTTAGTTAATTCATCTGCAAGGCTGCAAACTCAAGTTAGAATTAAAGAAAAAAAAACAAGATAAAACAATTACCTGTCTCTATCTTCGTTTGCTTCTTCATTGAACTCCGGTATCATATAAATGATTTTTGATGGACTGTTAGGACATGAATCCTCATTTTCGTAAGTTTTCGAATGAATTAAGATACTGTTTTCTGAAGATTCATTACCTTTGCTTTCATATAATTCTACGGTAGTTTTTGGCCCGATATCATTTACTAAATTTATTGATTTTGTGTTGGACATTATAGAAAGTGTCTTACTTGAATATACTGTAAGGATTTCGTTTACAATCTTTAAGAAGGTAGGAGTACTGGTAATGTTAAGAGTTTCTTTGGCGTCTATTAAAAAGTATGTAGATTTCTTAAAGCTTTTAGATACCTCAATATTTGTTTCGCTTTGAGTTTTTGGGTCAAGATTGTCTTCAGATTCGTCCTCAGCGTCGCTTGAATGATCGTAGTCGCTTTCCTCGCTTTCGTTCCAGTCGCTTAAAAAAGAAAAAAAGTGGTAAAATGGTTCTGGTTGCAGAACACTAAGGATTTAGTGTTAAAGAAGTTTAAAGAGAAGTTGCCGGTTACCTAAACGAAATAAGTACTTTTCGAATAACTGTTTATCATTTGCTGTTAATTTTTAAAATAACTCTTTGTTTAAGTTAAATTGCTGTTTGAGATTTTTTTGATAATTAAGTAGTTTGTCTATTTTATATCTTAGCCCTTTCTCACTTTGTTTAATCCAGATAAAACATAATTTTTAATAATTTTTTAAAATCAATTTTTTTAATTTTCATAGTATAATCTAACTTCTAGAGAACGGTACTGAAAAACAACGCAAAAAGCATTAACAGCATAAATAAAAAAGCGGTACATTATATAAAAGTATGTCATTGTCGTATGTATGTATGTCTTTTTATTTCCGTATTTGCTAATTATCAAATGTTTTTTGTTGAGGTGATTTATGATTAATTTATTAACTCATAAATTAACAGATAAAGAAATGAAAACGAGCATATAAGATACCAATTGTTGAAATAAATAGAGAAGAGCAAAATAAATCACAGAGCCACATTTCTTAGGGAGCGTAAAATTTTATTCGTTACTACTTATTCATTAATATGAACTTCGAACTGAAACCGCTTTAAAATATGAAGTCTCGATTACATTTGCGGTATAAGCTAAATGTAATTCGATATTTTTGATGGTTTTTAACGATTCCATGTTTTTATAGAACAACCTACGTTGAAAGAAATAAATATTTAGTCGCGTGTGATTACGATTTTAATAAATTTAATTCAAATATCAAAACTAAATTTTATCTTATCGAAATGCACAAGAAGTGTTTAAGTAATACCAATGAAAATGACGTCATCAAAGGGTTTCAAAAGCAAGGTCAACTGTTTTGCTCTTCGCTAGTAATAAAATTTATTGAAAATAAATAATAATTATTAATAACCGAAGTAATAATCGATCGAACAAACAAAAATATTTTTTTTAATTTAATAAATTTTTTTAAGCCATGTAGGCAAGTTATCCGACCGTCGCAAACTCCACTTAACTCTGTTAAGCGGTATAAATCCACTATAACCACTCTGCATGTTTAATTGTTTAATTATTTTGGATAAAATTTTTTTTTATTTATTTTATAAACACTTTACAAATTTATTTATAATTGAGATTTATCATAACCTCACTTGTTATCATTTTCGAAGTTGTATTTCTAACCTCACATAAAACTCAAATTTAACCTTACAATTTTAACCTTTGAGTAACCAAAAAACACGTCTTGTGCCTTTGATAGATTAGAGCTACTGGTTTGTTTTGGAAGCTTGTCCTGTCTATACATTTTACTAAAACAAAAAATCTTTTCCAAAACCACAACACTTTTGACTTTTGAAATTACACATAACCAATTATTATTACGAAATATTTAATAAAATTTAAAATTAAAAAGACAGGAAATTATTTTTCCCCGATTACAAAGATATATAAGCAACACTCTAGACTTATATTACATTCTGGCCTGTGTTTTGAATGTCGATGAGAAATCTCAAACCCCTTTGATACTAATTACTATATTTTACTTTAAACACAATTGCAAGCTGCATTAAATACCTGCTTGACATTTCTAATTATTTTTTATGAAACTTTTGTGTATATTAAAACTGATTATGCAACAAAATTTGCATAAATCTACTTGACGATGAAGAACGCAGGTATGCGAATATGTTTTCAAGTAAATTCTACAAAGAAACTCAACCTTATCAATACCATCTATTTAAATCAAGCGGCCAAGATGATTTTACACAAAATTCCAGCAATACATCAAACCACAAAGTTATAAATTGGAAATAAATCAACAATTCCGCTTACACTAATAACGTTACAATGAAATTTAATAGCTACAATCAATTATTTAAGGTAAGTCGGTTTATTTAAGCATACACCTTAATAACAACTTTCTGTATCATATTCGTACTCCCATATCTCATAAGGCCTATGTCTACGTGTTATTTATTAAAAGATGCGATTTAATGCTAACCTATAAAGTTACAAATGTTAAAATATTTCGAAAACGGCTGAACTTAGCTATAAAAAATAGAAATATACGGGGTGTGCTATTTAAAATACAAAAGTTGATAAAGCTTCCGAAAAAAATCTTGGCAACACTGTCGACATAAATTTTGAATCCAGCATATTATCTAAATGAAGTGTATTATGAAATGTAGTATTATCCAAAAGTCGCCTGGATCGTGTAGGCCGTTCCAGAGATACTTAAACGTTTTCATACTTTTGTTCCACATTGTATTTACTTCTACTACGGTCAAGCTACTAAAGAACAGATAAAACGCGGGCACAGTTACATGAGTCCCTACTGGAACACAAAGGGATCGTCATTAAATCAGTATTGAATCTTTACTCCTCAAAAGATGAAGCAATCACCAATTGTTTAGGTAGATGAAGTGAACATTATGACCTTTTACGATCAGCTGATGTCACCGGCGTCAATGTCTAAAGATAATGGCATTTTTCCATTCTCTTTGGTGAATATAAACAAAAGACTTTATGAACAAACTTTATTGAACTTTCGTAAGTTTGTTGAACTTATTGACTGCTTTTGGCTTGTGAGGGTCATAGAATTTCATTGTTTGTCTTGTCACTGTCTTTCCCGAACTTCCTAGTGACTAAAGAGTCGAAAGATACCGTATTTGCTTGGTTTTAGTCAAACTGACGCTTATTAAAAGTTCAAGCTACTCCATAGTGAAATCTTTCTCTAGACTTTCATGAAAAGTTGCAACGGACCCTCTGACGCATATGAATTTTGCTTAAGCTTTTCAAGGCCTACTATTTTAGTAACGTTTTTATCATTCTCCGAATAGTTTTCAATTTCTTAACTTTTTTAACATTTAAAACAATTACAAATAATAATTATGGAAATATATTTCTATGTAATCAGTTCATTATCAGTTGATGAAAAGTCAGTGTTTTTTGTGTAAAGTTGTTATCATCTCGCCAACAAAAAAAAAGTATTATAAAAATAATAAAAGAGAACTCTTACCCAGTAAACAAATCTGAAATTGCAGACGCCAACTTCTCCATCGCCCCATCCTCATTCTCCGAATCCGACTCATCCAAGAATGTACTCAAACTTGTTTTTATTCCTCGATTATTGAAATTATGGAACAACTTCGGCGGTTCCAAATAAACCATGTCTTCTTTTGATTCTTCATCCTCACTAGATGAAGGTGACGGGCTGGTCTTTCTAATTTTGCCATCCTTCTTAGGCTTATTGTCTGTTGTATTTAATATTGGCAACGATTTGTCTTGAAAAACTTTAATGAGGATATCCCAAGGTACGAATTCGTTCTCGTTCACAACAACTGGATCGATGACGGGTTCCCACGTTTGTAGGTTCTCATTATAATAATTTGCTTGAACGGTCAATTCGCTTGTACTGTTTAATAATGAAGACCAATCGGAAACTGTTACTTCCAAAGTACATTTTAAGATTACCACTGGAATTTCTTCTAATTCTAACACAACTACAATTTCGGTTTTTGGTACAAGAAGTATTTCGTGCACTTTATCTTTAGTGTATATTCTACTCTCCAAATACTGATCCTCAGGTCTTGGTACATACTCACTGAGCTTTTTTGATTCCCATAAATCTTCTACCTCTGATGTTTTCCCTCCAACCTTCTTTATGTCTTTAGCATCTGTTATTTCAGGCACTTTAAAATGCTCAATAATGTCATTTAATATATCATTAATAGAATGGACAACTCGGCTGCACAGCTGGATGCACACCGATGAGATAGTTGTAGTTATCTTTTCACCTTTTTCTTCAGTGGAACATTTCGAAAACTCCACGTCACATCTCTTTAGGACAACATATGGAGTAGACGCATTTATACCCAAGTCATAGAATAAAGTATGAAATCCAGATAAAGACAACGCAAGATTCAGCCTGTTGTTATGTCTTGAATAATCAGATAGAATCTCTGCTTTCGTGATAAAATACCTTTTCTTATTTGAAGTAGTTTCAACGATAAATATAAATTCTGGTTTATTTACCCTTAAAGCTATTGCTACACTCGGAGTTACCACTTTCGACTCTAATCCATCGCCGACTGCATCGCTTATGTATCCATGATTTATTATACCCAAATCTATATTTTCTTTAGGTAAGCATTCTAGCACAAACAGAGCAATCTTTTCGCAAAACGGAACAGATAAACATAAACTCAGTCGTCCAACTATGACGTCTATGGATTTGTCTCCTGTTTTATTTTGGTGAAACGTTATGTCTATTATTGGAGGTTTGTTCACTGTTATGTTGCAGTTGTTATTTTTGTTGTCATCTACTGGAGAATGAAGAATTCTGAAACAAAAGAATTGATGATTTAAGTTGCGTAAAGTGATAAAAAATATACAGTGTAGGATTAAAGTATGGAATATTTAAAAAAAAAGCGAACTCAACCGGTTCTTTTAAAAACGCTGAAACACGTCGATTTTGTTTTTTAAAACTCCACATTAATATGTGCGATTCACCTTCCGACTTTCATTTGTTTTTAAGTTATGACGTCATCACAAAAAAATTTAAATGACAATATAGATTTTTAATAGTGGAATCCGATAGTGATTTTTCTTCTCTTTATCATCATGCAAATAAATCATAAGGTTGTATAACAAAATTTCTGAGAAAAATCGATCTGAACATTTAATGTTATTGATATTATGGTATCAATATATCAGATCGATCTTTCTCGGAATTTTTGTTATGCAACATTATGATTTATTTGCATGATCATAACGGGAAGAGAAATCACTATCGGATTCCACTACTAAAAATCTATATTGTTATTTAAATTTTTTGTGATGACGTAATAACTAACAAACATTTACAAAGTTCAGCTCGATTTTTTTCAGAATTTCTGTTATGCAACCTTATGATTTATTTGCATTATCATAAAGGGAAGAAAAATCACTATCGGATTCCACTATTAAAAGTCTATATTGTAATTTAAAATTTTTTGTGATGACGTCATAACTTAGAAATAAATGAAAGTCGGGAGGTGAATCGCACATATGAATGTGTATTGTTAAAAAACAAAATCGACGTGTTTTAGCGTTTTTAATAAAACCGGTTGAGAATTAACTTATCTTGACGAAGAAAGGCGTTTTTAAAAATGGTACTTTATTTTAAAAACGCGAAAGACGGAGCCCAAGTTACAAAATGAACACAGTTTACTGTTAAGTACAATAAGATATTTATTCGTCGTGAATTTACACAATATGCACTTGCATAATCACTTAAATACTATTATACAATTTCAACTTAAAACTGGTAATAATGATGTTCAGAAAGGCCGAGGTAAACAGTAACCATGGCTTCTACGGCTTTCTGGGTGAGTATGGCTTGAAAGAAGGTAAACATTTACCCTGGTAAACAGTTTCTATCTTTCAAGCTTCGTCGTAACTCAGACTGATTTGTCCCACGAAGCTCTGGTCTTTATATACTCTTTCTGTGGGCGTAGAAATCCTTCAGTTGACCACACGTGGCCGTGGGCTGTGCCTACGTGATGATAGCATTCTACTTCCTCTAGGAATTCATAGACAATGCATTAGATACAGTTCTGAGTATTGTAGCTGCTTGCTATGCACACACGTGGCCGTGGGTTTGATACTGCACCTGCAATCGTGGGCGCTCCGCTCGAGGCGTTTATCTTGCATACATTTATAATTAGTTCACACTTCGCTTGAATAATGACTAAATGTTAACTTGAGTTCGCTTTTTTTTTATATTCCATACTTTAATCCCACCCTGTATATTCTAATATAATTAGTACTTGTATCGAACGATCGTATGTGAAAAAGAAGTCGTGCAATCAGATGTTTGATACCATTTTTTGCCGGTTTAGTAGTTTAGAGTAAGCTGACACTATCTGATATAATATGAAACTTTAGCTATGACTGCTAATCGAAACGTTACGAAAAATTGGAACTTATTCTACATTTTTTTATTTATTAGCCACTCGGATACGGTTTTCTTCTTATCTTATTGTTGTTTCGCCATTGAAATCGTGTATAGATTATTTCCTAGAATAATCACTCATTCCGATTGGAATTTATTCTCTCAACTCACATATCGAGGTAAGATTTTCGATATATACCTATGAGGACTGCGACACTTCAAATCTTAGTTACAATGAATTGATTTTGTTTACCATCCTTCTTTACCACCAACTGCTATCGTATTTCCATTTTCTTCCCACGTAGATTTAGTTTGATCTTTCTCTATCTCCCTTACTTACAAGGAGCGACAGTAAAAGGTGCAATAAATCTAGTTCTGCGTAAGCACGTTTAAAATTTTGTTAAATGCAATATTCTATTCTAAAGAGCACTTCTGAAGAACGCTCTGTGAGATTCTGAACAGTTCTTGATGAAATTGGATATACGAGTAATATTTCTAAGAGATATGTAGCTATCTATGACAAATACAGAAAACGCCTAAGCTACGCTGCTTACAATAAACGAAGATATACAGGGTAGAAAGCTGAAACGGAATAAATTCGATAATTTATTACTCAATAATCCTTAGTGAACGCTTAAACATGACGATTTTGTTCTGATCTGACATATATTTTAAAGTTACTTTTGATCATACAGGGTATTCTGTAAAAGCGGGACAGGTAGAAAGTTAATTGATTAAATGAAACACCCTTCGTATTTCCATCTCGTCTAATTTAATACCCATTAGGTGGTTTAATTGCCGTTTTGCGGAAATTTGTTTTCAATCTGGAGTTTTGCTAAATTTTCTGACGCCTAATTGAAGTAGAAAATAAAGAGGCTACAACAATCACATGAAATAACAGTGACTAGGCGACAACATAAAGATCCGATAGAGATAGAAATCATTCCCTAGAAGTACGCTGTAGGACGTCTCTAAGGATTCTCTACAGATCTTGACAGTTGAAATTGGAAACCCAAGCCCAACTGAACAAAAACGAATTCGAATTCCTGTGCAAGAAAGTGCAATATTCAGGCCTTGTCATAACCAACGGAAGGATAATGTTTAACTTGGAAAAAGTTAAATTAATTAAAATATATCCCATTTCAAAAATCACGAAAGATGGATGGCTTAGAACAGACTTTGTACTACAGAAAAAGGCCTGAGACAGCTAAATACTACTGACTTAAGTAACGAAATAGTCCACAAACACCTAAAATAAACGTTTCATTACATAAACATTATACAAGTATTACGTAAAATCGTAACACACAAAAAACTATCTAGTTATTTCATATTTCATATTTTCGGTTGTTTAGTATCATAGATGAGTCGGTACTAAATTTAAATCTTTTTTGCAATTGTAGTGCTTGTAATAAATCCGCATGGGATACGTAACCCGTTCAAGTCGGTAGTACATTGTTAAATTCTTCTAATGTGGATGAAACCAGCAATCGTGTTAATCTTAAACGTCCCCTACCAGCAATGTTCGATTTACCATAGGACTTTACAGACATATTCCATTAACAAAACTAAGAGTGGAGTTCATGAATCCGTATCTTTGTTGAACGCAACCAAAATTGTGTCGGAGTATTTAATATTTAATATTTATTATATCTAATAAATGTAAGTTTGAGAGCAATTGTGGTTTGGATATTTGCGTGTGGAACTACGACCAAGGGAGCTAGAGTCGAACCCCGACCAATATAGCATCGGAGTTTTTTAAAAATCGCTTCTCTCTCGGAATGAAATTGGTTTCAAAAAGTACATTGTCTGACAGAGAAGCAGAAGAAGGTTAGAGTGGTGAAATGCAAGCAGCTGATTGTCCAGCACGCCAAATCCACAATTCTGTTTTCGGATGAAAAAATGTTTCAGCTGCAAGAATCATTCAATAGACAGAATGACCGCGTTTATGCTGTGATCTTACAGAAAGCTGCGAGAAACAAATTACAAGTTCAACGCTTTCAGAACGTGTCCCAGACCATGGTTTGGGGCCCTATTTCCGTTTGCGGCAAGCTGCCGCTGTTATTCGTTGAGCCTAGGGTTAAAGTGAACCAGGACTACTATATTGCCCAGATCTTGAAAGGTCATCTAAAGCCAAACATCAAAAAACTATTTGGAAAGGATCATTTGTTTTCAGCAGGATTCTGCACCGGCACACAAGGCCAAGCGCACAGCTGGTTGGAGAAAAATGTGCCGGAATTCATTACTCCTAATGAGACCTCAACTTCCTTGATTTTTCCATTTGGGTTTACATGCTAGACAAAGTCGATATTAAGAAGGTTCACAAAATAGAAGACTTTAAGACTCACTTGGTGAAGATGTGGAACGAAATTCCTATGTATGTAGTGCGTGCCGCGTGTGAAGTGTTCATTCCAAGAATGAAGCAGGTTTTGCAGATAGGAGAAAGGATCGAAATGAGATCACTGTTTTTTAAAGATTAACTGTTGTATTATTAATTAGAAAAATAAAAAGTAACTAAAAGTAATTAATGTGTATTTTATAGTTTAAGGCAAGTGCAACAGTTTCATTGGGACACCCTGTACATACGATATGTAACATTAAAGTTAATTATCATTATAAAAATGAAAGTTTACGTAGTAAAAAATGTCTATATGTTTAAAAAGATCTTCCGATTGAAGTACAATGTATAGAATAGTCACTTTAAGTAACTAAATGGGAAAACCACATTCTCACCATGGTTCACACTAGAGTTCCTAAATGAAAACTTCAACTGTGTTATTTTAGAGTTAGGACATGGATGTCAAAATCTATCTCTTTCTAGCCCAAAACTAAGCTGTCTGAAACAGAGATACTTTTTCTCTCTCTTTTTACTTTAGTGACAACATTCAGCAGCTGTCAAGTATAAATTTTAGGTTATGCTGTCATGTTTATTTTTATGCATATAATAGCTATTTATGTAACAAGTACATAATGTAGGACTTTATAGACAAGCCTAGTTTATGGCCGAGCGAGCGAAGCGAGCAAGGCCTATAAAAAGTGCGAGTCTATAAGGTCCGATTATGTAAGAGTTGCATACAAAGCTTTATGTTCGATTCTTAAAATTGGGTAATTATCAAAAGAAATTTATGAAATTGAAACCACCGAGATATTTTTTTTCCCAAGGTCCCTTATACTTGTGAACACTAAACTCGCACAACAGTAGTATAGGAGAGAAACACCAACGCTCTGCAATGAAGTACGGCATTCAAAGAAGAACAAATGTTAGAATTTGTTGACGAATATTTGAAAAACGAAGAAATTGTATACAAACGAAACGAAAAAAGGAAAGCAAACCCAGTTACAATAAACAAAGACATAGCAAACAATAAGCAAGACAACTTAAAATACTATTTAACATTTAGAAAAATGACGAACATGTCAAATACTGATTGATAAATAACTATATATAATTTTGGAGAAAACCCGATCTATCTATCATTCAATTTTTCAAAAATTATATTCTTGAAAATTTAAAAAACCTAAATATTTTTAAACATTTAAAATTTGCTGGGAAGGTCTTAGGCAAAATATTGTAAATTACTCGGTGGAAAGTGACTCATGTGATTTTCGTGCGTGTGAAAAGTTTTACTTTCCACACTAGTAATATAATATAATAATATTGTAAATAGTGGCTATATTGATTGTTCTGTCTATTGTGACTGTGCTTATGTATACTTCTGTAGTGCTGTATGTGTGTGAATGTCTCAAGTACGTATAACTTCATCATACTGATATCATTGTCACTTTCCCGTTGTTAATCTTCATGTCCTTCTTGTGTCGGAGTCGTGGTTAAAACCATCCTTTCCTTTCTCCTTGGTCAATCTCCACGGCTACAACCTCTACAGAACGAACCGTGCTGGTCTGGGTAGTCTTTACTATCTGCCTATAACCGATGTAACCGATCGAAACTATAAAAATATAAGTAATTAATATTTTTATAGTTTTGGTCGGTCCACTGATGGGCATGGAGGACAAGGTGCTGGCATTCAATCATTCAATAAGGGAGTGGTCAGCTTGTATGGTACTTGTGCTCGTCTTCGAACGTGACTAGCATTTCGAACATACGACTAGGAAGCGCTATCCTCCCAATCCCTGACTGTCGGAGATAATCCAATAGTTCATTTTCATTCATTCAGAGAAGGTACTATAGAATACGAACTGAGAACGTTTGAGAAATATTTACAAAACCAAATGTATGGATGCAAAAAAGGAGCTCCTTAGGTCTCTTCTTTTTGATGCTGCAGATCCTGCTGCTACATGGAAAGCTCTTGGTCAGCTGAAGATTGAGAGCTCCGGCGAGCATGTCGTCAGTATCGAGGGTGATACTTGCAATAAGCGATTCTCTTCATATACACCTATCGACCCCACTATAAAATCAACCCACATTCCTGGTTTGTGTAGCCGCTTAAGGATGTTCTGACGGTCACTCTTGGAGTAACTTCCAAAGCAGTCGGTCCTGATGACATCCTCTATTCAGATGATACATTAGAAACAATTAACTTACAATTACAATTAACTTTTCCATGCCCTCTGAAGAGTATTCGTTTCTTCAAAAACAGGCTAAACTAAGGTAGCTGTCACAAACGGAAATATTTACACTTAAATATTTTATTCAAACCTCAACTTCTCTTCCGTTTGTACAATATATAGCAGGCAAGGCCACGCTCAGTTGCCCACGCTAGTTCAGCAGCTGCGGACTCGCCACCGACAACTTGGTACCACCTGCAAGGTCTTCTCAGAAGCGCGCTCGCTTCGCCCACCATTACGTCCGTTGGCATGCAATATCTACGCCTACTGACTCCGTATATGCGAGGCAACCTACGCGATGTGCATGCAGGTGCACATTCCTTCAAGAGAATTCTCCAACACTTCCGCACAGCTGCAGATTCGTGCCAGGCACCGGCAGCGCGCATGCAATCTACGATACTAATTACTTCCTCGTTCAGCAGTATATAACCAGCTTGCTTGAGCTATTCAAACCAGTCAGTGTCCATGGCTCGAACACAACAAGCAAGCTGGTGAGTACTCTTTTAATTATGTAATGCTTAGTGCCTAGTTGAGTAGGCGGCGCTTAATCGCCTACTCTACGCGAATTATGGGTAGTTGTGATCAGGCTACCCAAAGCTTAGTTACCAGGAGGTTATCTCCTACGCTTAGTCTGTAGACCTAGTGCTAGAGCAGGGGTGGTCCCGACCTCCCCTGTATTGTATTAGTTTAGGAGGACACATACGTCCTCACAATATGTACTCAACATGTATGTTAACCTTTTGTACTCTCTTTATTGTCTTTAGTATATAGTTGTTTTTTACAACTTGTGTTTGATTTATCTCTACCTCTGACTACGTCCTCCAGTCACGAAAACCCCACGTGACATAGCAAGAGGTACAGACCAACAGCACTTCCACCTGCCCTGTCGTAATCACTTAAAAGAGTGGCTTATCTTTATGCATAAATTGCTTCATATGCGCTCGCCCTTCAGAGTGTCATGGACACAGGTCAGCTCACACATCATTCGCTCTGCAATTGTGTCCAACAGGTTGACTGTACTGTTACTCCTGTAATTCAGCAATGCATTCAACTCTGAGGATTTTAACGTTTTGCTCAATCGGTTGCGTGGTTTGAATCTTTACGAGTCTCTCCTCGCGCGGAGTGAGAAAAACAGAATGGTCTGTTGGTATGGCGGGAGATGAATGGTGGAGTTCCACAGGGTTCGGTGTTTGACCTTTTGCTGTTCTCCTTCTACATTAATCTCATTTTGAGACTCGTCTTTCTGCTTGTTAGTCACTTCTATCTATCCAGAAGTGGATAGTTCGACATAAATATTGCCATAGGCGGTAACTCTGCCCGTAGTTATTAAGTAGTAATAAGTAAATGAATTACAACCCGCTAGGCATTCATTATAAATCTTTATACGCTTTAAGCATTTTCGTTCAAAGCCCGAAATGCTGCTCAAACTATTTCATGTTCATGAAAATTAACCATTTACTTCTGTGTTTTTCTAATTAAACTTTTAATTTTGTTAACATTTATCATTTGCAAAGCAAAACTGTGACATTTATGACATAAATGGCTGCGATGTTAAAAGTTATAATTTCCTAAAAAATAATAAAATGTCGCTTGTTGTCTTTAAAAATAAGCGACTGAATTGTAATTCTCTTTAATTATTATTATACGTAAGTGTAATTGGTCTCGTTGTTAAATTTCAGCATTTTGGAGTTTAGGTATGCAATACACGCCCAAGAGATAAAAACCGCTTAGAAATTCAAGCCCAGACACACAATTTGCACTGCGTTTTTCATTCTTTTAATTACTCGACTGTTATTCGTAACTTTAGCGAGGTTCATGCTGGTAGTGATTGACGGGTACAAAATTAAAAAAGGAGGCAATACACGATTGAAATAATTACGTCTACACCCGCTTAAGGAAATAATATAGTGATTAATATTTATTGAGAACACTGAATCGACCTTCTTGATAAGAGCATTCGAAGCAAACAATACGAACAACACTTACCCTTTATCATAAATATTAACATCTGGTCCTAGTTCTTCGATCAAAATGCAATCAACAGACAACTTTCCATCCAAACTGCGATCCGTATAAATGATCAAAGACGTAGATATATCGCATATTTCAAATTTACACAGCCCGTGGTTCAAGTCACGTATGGGCGAACTCAATAATTCACCAGAATCGAAAAATAAAAGCAATTTGATCCCATCTACAGAAAACTTTACTGAAATGTCTTTTTGTTTGGGTTCACAAAAGAAAGCTTCTAGTGTTTTAACGGTGTCGTCAGTTTCTGTGTTTGCAGTTGGTGATTTGATTGTATCTGGGATCAAGTCTAGTAGTTTTCCTTCGCCAATGTTGTCGACGTAAACAGCTAGTATTATAGATAGATCGCGTTGACCGAGTGTGATTTGTATCGTGTCCATCACTCCATCAATGTCCCAAGATAACAATTTTTGAACTGATTTTGGATGAGATATAAATCGTTTAACGTCTAAGTGAAGACTTAATGGCTCGATCATTGTTTCCTGAAAACAAATTATTTTTCTTTAAAACTTACAAAACTTCTTCGTCTGGGATTTTGAAATGATAAAACTTGTAAGCTGTTGGGAGAACTAAAAGAGACTCGAAAAAAGTTTTCTAGATTGCTTGAAAGACTGGAATTATTTAAGTTGTAACTTCCAAAACTTTTCTTACTTTATAATTTAATCGGTTGAAAATGACTTACCTGCATTTCAAGATTAGAACTCAACGTCATTATTCCACGCAAAACTGTAATGTCGTTCAATTTTATAAGGATATTTTCTATAATCTCGTTGGGATAGTCTTTAAAGAAGTTTTCGACGTTCAGTTCACCTAAAAATAAAGAAAGTTACTATTATTACTATTGGATTCTATTGCTTATATTACTTGCCAGTATCAAAAACTATTACATTTGGAGAATCGGACTTTTGTGGAAACAATAAAATGGGCCCGTGGATGTTGATCGCTAAATGGATTTTTGTGCTTGCTTTCAATGTATCGGTTGCTTGAGTTACAGCCTCTTGTAGTAATGCAACCACTTTTTGGATAAATGATATACCTTCCAGGTTAACGATAAATCTCTGAAAAAGCATAAAAGATATTTTTGTGTGTTTTACATTATTTTCTATATTTTTATTATCCATTGGATTTCCTCAAGCTGTTAAAGAAAGGAAATCTGAAGCCTTTATTGAAGTTGTCCACATACTTATTTTAGCCCGTAATTACGTATGAATTATTTAAAAAAAGTCGTTGAAGAAAATTAGTTTTTTATCATATATAATATCACAAGTGGTCTGATTTTTTCCGACAAAATTTGTCGTTTCAGATATGAGTAGCTTTGCAACGAAAATTACACGAGTCGACGCAGGAGACGAGTGTAATTTTCCAAAAGCAAAAGCTACGAATGTCTTAAACGATAAATTTTGCAAGAAAAAATTAGACCACGAGTTGTATTCGGCTTGACAATCCACCGAGCAAATTTTTATTTAGCGTGTGTAGTTAATATTAATTTAATTAAATTTGACATTTCATTTTGACAAGTGGTTTTTTCTTAGTGAAAAAACCACTAGTGGTTTTTTCACTATAAAACTAATTTCATTGGTCCCAATTTGAAAAATTCTGTAATTTGATTGGTTAAAAATTTTCGAGTTGGATTTAAAACAATAACTAATAAAATATTTATATTATGTGTATAAGTAAATGCTATTTATGGCTAAAGTTTACTGAAACCCATTCACACAAGGACGTTGAATTAATGTTAATCTAACCAACCATGACAGTTTCTTTGGTTTATTTGTTTAGAAAACTAAAACAACTTGATAAACAGTTAAGCATCGTTGCCAAGGCAAATAAGTAGAAATTACTAGTAAATCTCGTTACAACAAAACAAATTTTGATTTAATTTTATAATTTTATTCTTTATACTATTGAGGTATAACAATAAAATTCGTAGACGTAATTTATTAAAAGTAAAGTACATGTCATTCATCTAAATCAAAGTTATCGCCTTCAAAGTGAAACTAGGCTGTTGAAATTTTGTTCAAAAGTCGGTTGAAACTTGTTTCAGTCCTACGGTACCTTGATAGATTCCACCCGCATGACATATTTCAATCGGGGAATAGGAAAATGTAACAAAGAGCTAAATCAGGTGAGTAAGGGGGGTGGTCGAGGACTTGCATAATCTTGGTATCTACTTAAAAGGCTGTGTGTGCCGGATCATTGTCATGATGGAGAATCCATGAGTTGGCCGCTCATACTTTTAGGCGAATCCGACAGACGCGTTCACGGAGACTTTTTAGTATCTCCAAATCATATACGTTAGTAATTGTTTGACCAGGTGGCACAAACTACCGGTGGAAGAAAATACAATCATCGCACTGATTTTCCATTCACTACTTTGCCTTTTACTCTTTGGATCGTACTCGTATACCCACTGGTGATGAGTCACCAGTAATGATATAAGGCAGAATTTCTTCATCGTTATCCGATTGTAACCAGTCGCGAACAATCTTCACACGTCGCAACTTCTGATCGGCAGACAGATTTTTCAGAACCATTTTTTACAGATTGCGCGCATAACGAGATTTTTCGATTAAACTTATACTTATATATTGATGTAAAGTTGTTCGGTGATCCCTCTTGTAGTTAGACAACGATTAATAACCACCAATTGCTCTACTTTTTTTACGTTAGGAATCGGATAATATATTGATGTATCGAAAGCGTTCGAAATTACTTATGCCATGAACGCCTATTTTGAGGAGTTGAGCAAATCGACCCGTAACGGTTTCATAAAGGTGCTTGAATGTCGCTGAAATAAGTGTATTGAGCCAGAAAAGACTCCTTTGAAAAATAAAATCAACTTTCACCCAATATTTTATTGTTTTTCTATTTCAGACCGGAAACTATTCAATCTATCCTCGTATATTAAAAGTATAGGATCAAGCACAGTATCCTAGGGCATTCTACAACACCTTCTCAGTTTAATTCCTTATTAATTTAAACAACTTTATTGCGTAGGTAAAACAAAATACGTTAGAGATTAGTTTGAAATCAATAATTCTTATTCAACTATAAGAGATTGGCAAAATTTATGTGATGTAGTGTTTAGTTTTAGGTTAGTTTTAGCTGCATCTAATTAAGGAAAAGGCCTTTCTAATTTAGTTTTTGACATTACCTTGTTCTTCTTAATTGTAATAAGAGAAAGGGTATAATTTAGTTAAGGGGCGCGGGTGTAACAGTCAAGGTGCACTTTGAAATTCAGTGGCGCCCAGAAAATATTTTCAGCTGGTTTAATTTGTGTCAATTCCTTATTACCGTGCATAATTTAATTGAAAGAAAAATCTTTTGGCTTGAAACCGTATGCTAGTCGTGGGATAGACAAAATTATTATTGCTTTTTAATAATACTTACTTGTAACTGTACAATCAATTTGTAGAGAAAAGTTACATGTATCCTGCCCAACTGAAATTTAAAGCTACCATCCGTTGTCATATCGTCATGGCTCGGAGATATGTCGTTCTTTTGAATTAGGTGTGGTGCATGTCGTACATACTTTATTTCATAAACTTTATCCTCGTCTGTAGAAACCACCTAAAATGCAAATTCGAAAAAAAAACTTAAAAACTTCAAGGCTACTTAAGCAATCTGGTCTTACCTTGGAATACAAAGTAACATCCGAAAGATGTTCAACGGTCAAGTTGCTTAAAAACGACCTAAACACAAACCTTTCGTTTGCTCTGAATAAAAAATCCATCTCAACACCTGACAGCTCAACATTAATTATATCAAAATCGGAATCGCAAACACGAATTTTTATATGAGATAAATGCGCGGAATGTGAGAATTTCACAGCACCTGGCGGTACAGGCGTTTCTGGTTTCTTACTTTGAAATGCCTTCTGAATTTCTTTGATCACAGATTTTACTTTGGTTGATAGTGCTTTGGAAGTCTGCGATCGAATTCTAAAAGAAATATTCAATTAAGATTAAACAAGTGATGTGAAGGTCACTCGTACTTATGATACATGTAGCGAGAATATTTGAGGATCGTATGAAGAGCATCTTGATGTAACAGAAGATTTAGTGTTCCTAGATCAGCAACAAGGGACGTCTCTACGCCGTGGAAATGGGTCCAAAAATCAGGACAACTGGCGTCAACCTGAAAGTATCAATAGAGCGGAAGGTTTAAAAATAAGATGTCATTCTCACATCAATATTTGTTATAAGTTAGTTATTTACTTTCCCGGCATATTCTGCTTTTCAAACCCGAAAACCCAGATTGTGCTGTCGATATGAAATTTTGTAAATAAAACATTTTATATAATTTATTTCACTTATTTCAACACAATATAATATCTAATAGGAAATAAAATTACATAAATAATTTATATTAAATAAATACTAATAATAATTAAATAAACACGGTACAACTTGAACAACAATGGCTGTTTTAGAAGTCGCTTATAATTATAAAGCAAAAACAAAAACACTTGTTCAAATAAACGCATTTTCATCTCTGATTTATAAATTAATCTCGGCTTTCGAGTTTGTTTCCAGTTGTGTTAATTAAAGTTGTATTAAGTAGCTAACTTTATTAAAATTTCTTTTTATTTGTTTTACGAGAACCTCTTTATATATATATATAGTACTTTAAATATCACATCATGCTATTTTTTGCACACAAGAGTTAATTCGATGTTGTGGAACACAATAATTAATTGGTTTAACTATCTTGCCAATTACAGTAAAATTGTTTCCTGAATTGAACTAATTACTCTGCTCTTCTGTCTGATACTCCGTTGCTGTAACCAATGGTAATGCTATAAATAATTTAATCAATCAAGAGTATACTAAATATGCAGAATGTCATAGTTGTTACCACCTACAATTTTCAATATTTTTTGGAGATGGTAGGACATTTTTCATATTCTGAGAATTGAGGAATATAGATAAATGGAACCAAGCTTCATTTTATGAGTAGACTATTGACTGATTGAAGTTGGTGGTTAAGCAGTAGTTATTCCTCAATCTTGCAATAATTTCTTTGATGCAGTCACTTTTTTAAAAACTCGCCGTAAGAGTGTTTGTGTTTAATAACCACATCTAGTATTTCGTTTTGGAATTCATGTAAGCTATATGTAGTACTTCTATTCCCCACTTTGTATTATTCCCATGGTACAACCCCATGTAAAAGCTATATGCAAAACCTACCTTTCTATAAAGTACTGTGAGAACGTCAATGTTGCTGGGAAAGGGACTATATATCAGATCCAGGTATTGGCCGCTTGGAGATGTATACAATTTGTCTGTCAGCAAAATATTATTTAAGGATATTTGATATGCCGGGCCATACGTCATCAGAGCTGCATCCATCATGAATGAACCCAAACGAAGCATCAGATATGCTCTGTCTGTTATGTCACTCGAACGCGAGAAAAGCAAGGAAAACTGTAAAAAATAAATTAAAAAATATTACTAACAGATGACGTATTAGTACAAATGTATATTATACAATACAAAACAGTTTATTTGTTAATAAGACAGGTTAAATTAAGGTGACTTAAAGACTTTCCACTTTCCACCAGCGATTTAAATTTTACGAGACCAAAGAGAACGTGACCGAAAGAGCAAAGGAATGGACCACACGTGGCCATATTTTGACGGCCTAGTTTGGCACGGGGCTAAAATTTTGTCTGATTGATATTTGTCGATTTAATCAAGATCCTGTGTTATACCAGATGTTGAAGGAAGAAAAGGACGTGGTATTTAAAAAAAATCGTGCGGATTGCCGAACAAAAGATGGCGACTCATGATCGTCTTGCGACCTTTGTAGTGTTCAAACAAGAGCAAGATCACGTGAAACATCTACGAGCAAGAGTCAATGGAGGGGGTGCAATGCTATCGGCAATTTCGCTTTTATACCACCGTGGAGAGAAAACCACGTCACATATACCTCACAATACGTCACATGGAACCATATCATCTCAGAACGACTTTAAGTGTTTGCCAAACACGATTATTGCAATATTTGTAGAATTGAAAACTATTTAGTCAAATTGTGTTCAAGAAATAATAATTATTTACGTATAATATTCACAATATTTAAAATAACTTTATTGGAAAGAATGGAAATTTTATTAGAAGTTAATTAAGTTAAGTTGTGTTAAGTTAAGTAATAAGTGCTGAAAATGTGTCTTTGATTTGACAGATACGCTGGAGCTAATATCTCAGTTTTAGTAAAATAATCTTTCAGAGAACCTTTTATAGGAGAAAGATTTTCAAACTTTCGAACTGTTAACCCCAGCAAGATTTTTTATATTTATATAATCGTACTAAGGTTGAACCAAAAGACATTTTAAAATTAAATATTTAGTATAAAATATACTTACTCTATTAAGCATTGAAAATGCTAACATTAGCTAATATCATTTTTAAGCATGATAAGTTTATTAAAAATCTGGCCACTATTTTGTATTCACATTATAAATTGCTGCTCCAAATGAAATCGGAGTAATCTTGGGTTATGCGTTTTTAGATGATGTTGAAAATATTTGGCTTTTTCGTCTAGTGTAGAGTATTTAATGCCAGCGAATAGAAGTATTCGCAGATTGAAAAAGAGGGATTAGCAATGATATTTGGTGTTTAGGTTTAATCTGTATTTATGTAGTATATGACAGAACTTTTATTTTTATTATAGATCACCAACCCCTTTTAACTGTTTTTACACATTTTTTTACAATATATCTAAAGTTTCTTTACATGAATTAAATTTTATGCAAAGTGTGAAGTGTGTAAAATACCCTCAACTATTAATAAGAAATTCATCTGGGCTCTTCGAAATCTGTTTCTAGCCAAATTTATTTCGATATTTATTTTTGGATAATATAACTCCTTTATGAATCCTCCATACCACCCTTCTAATGGAGCTGCCGGAAATCCGGTCAAAGTTATACAAAATGCCTTAAGGAGAGCTTTACGTGACGCTAAACAATAAGTGACAAAAAATACAAACGTAATCGTTTGTGTAGCTTTTTATTTTCTATTGACTGAAGAAGGATAGGCAATGTTTGTTCCGGGCATGGATGCTCAATACCAAGCACGATAGTTGCAAAGTATTGTCGATTTTCTGATTAATGAAAACCTTAGAAATGCCAACGAATTAACAGATGTGACAACTGTGAAAGGAAAATATAATTAACTTACCTCAGCGACAACCAGACGCAGCAATGTGGTAATATTGTTACTAGGTGAAATATTATCTTCTAATCCAGGAAGATCAACAACGCGTGCCCATGCTTCATTCATATTCTCTTTCCTTTGTACGTCTTCAGACTTTCTGCAACAGACACCTATCAATAAAAAGGTGATGTTGCACATTTGGTCCCATATTTAACACTACCTTTTCTCTTTGGAAATTACTAACCCATTCCTATCCGTTTTGCTTCTTCTTCTGGTATTTATATGCATATTAGAAATTCTTACAGAGTTTTGTACGTGAACTAAATACTTGGTATCTAATTTCCCTTTAATCCTATCCTTTTTCATCTCTTTTAAGATCGCCGGTAAAGCAATCACCGTTGAATTGACGCAAACATTTGTTTGAATTAGATTATTGAAGAATCTAATTAACAGCGCTACCTTCCTCTCGGATATGTTTATTTTTAAACTCGGGACGTTAGTGTTAAATTTATACCTGAAATTCATTTAAATTTAATCTGCTATTTGCTAACTTTAATGAACAGCGAGACTAACTTTGGAACCGTTTTCAAAACTTTAACGCAAGCGGCGAACGTCGATGAAAAATTCGTCTTAGGTAAAATATGCATTTCGGTGTCTTTTTCTTTCCTAGCGTCTTTCCAGGATTCGCTGGCATCACAGAAAAGTACTTGTATGTCGTTACAATCGATATGCAAGCGGGAAAAAAATTGTTCCTCTAGTTCCATTTGTGTGGCCGTATCTGATATATCAGTTTTCTCACAGAGTTCTGTTTTAATTACTAGATGCCCAAAATCTAATATTAAAATATTTTCACCCCTAAAATGATACACGAATTTTTAATATCAAATATAAATTTTAATTTAAAATTTTGCTTACTTTTGCATACTACCCGTTTCTGGTAAAATAATGTAAGGAATTTTGATATCAAAATTCAAACACCAACGTTTTGTTATTTTTTCGCTTACGAAATTAAACAATTTGTTCGGCAATTTGCTCAGCGTTTTATAAATAATTGATGTTGAGAAATATTTATTGTTTAGATATTTTTCCAGTTGACTGAAGGCATACTGAAAGCAAACAAAAAAAATTTAAAACGTTTCTTACGGATGCATCTTGCATTTCTTTCTTTTAAATAAATCTATAGAAAAAGTGCCATTTCCTATTTTTTCTTACGCAAATACTTTTTATATAATTAACAAATGATAAATGAAATGAAGTAGTTTAAATTAGCAATGAGCTTATCAAACTAACTACTTACGGTGTGAAAGAATTCGAAACACAGCGGCAACAACAAACATTTAAATTCGAATATTATATTTGAACACTTTAGCCTCGATATTTCCAATAAAACCATATGGTACAAATCGTCTGCTGCCAATATTTCGGAACAATCGATGACAAAAGGTTGTTGGCATCCATTTGGCATTGATAGAGAAATAGTCCAGTCAATTTAGAAAAAATTTTCATGAATAGCGAAAAGTTGAGGAAAGTCCGTGAATTTTTGCATAGACCTTCCTGGAGGGCTGTTAAATAACCCCCTAAAAGTCACCGTCTGTAGGTGACGAGCTCGAGGAGATAATGAGGGCAAACCACGCCCCCTAACGGTTTTTGTCGTTTTTCTCGGAAACTATTAGGTTTATCGATATGAAGGAGGTTAGGTAAATTAAAGTTTTTTTAAATGCCTATCAGAAATGTCTGAATGTTTTTTCGTACCTCGCCTTGTTTTTGTGTTATAGAAGAAAGAAGATATGTTATACATAAATGAGCAATTTGCTCCAGTAAATTTGCTCAAGGAACTTTCGGACGTAACGTTTTGTGGTCTCAATTCGTCATGAAATAGATAAGAAACATTCGTTGAGAGCCGGATGCTATAGTGGTCCAGTCGTATTTTACCTTTGCATTTCTTCGGCAAAATCCATCAGGCGATATTATTGTTATCCTTGGTGCCAATCGGATGAAAGTTTCGTATTGCAAATTAATTCTTAGAAGAGTACACTGTGCTAGTCAATTTTTGTATCCAACCCAATACGTACAGGGTGTTTCGCTTTTTTAGAAATCCTTAGAAATATTTATGTAGGTGCAATTTTGTTGTAAACTAGCAACCAAGATACTAACGCAGAATGTTTTGTATCTTAAAACGTCTGTTAACAGATAATTATAAAGATTTTGCTCCATATTTAGCATGCATGCAACGTACTGTGTCAATATTAAATTGTAAATGTGGACAATACCAAGATCTTAGAAATAAAGGAAATTAGAAGGATTTCTAAAAAGCGAAACGCCTTATACGTATTGGGTTGAATACAAAAATTGACTAGCACAGTGTACTCTCCTAAGAATTAATTTGCCAATACGAAACTTTCATCCGACTTATAACGATAATATCGCCTGATGGATTTTACCGAAGAGATGCTAAGGTAAAATACGACTGGACAACGATCGCGGCCGGCTCTCAACGAATTTTTCTTATCTATTTCATAACGAATATGAGACCACAAAACGTTACGTCCGAAAGTTCCTTGTGCAAATTTACTGGAGCAAATTGCTCATTTATGTATAACATATCTACTTTCTTCGATAACCTACCTTTCTGGTAGGCATTTAAATAAACTTTAATTTACCTAACCTCCTTCATCGCGATAAACATAATAGTTTCCGAGAAAAACGACAAAAACCGTTAGGGGGCATTTACCCTCATTATCTCCTCGAGCTCGCCACCTACAGACGGTGACTTTTAGGGGGTTATTTAACAGCCCTCCAGGAAGGTCTATGCAAAAATCCACGGACTTCCCTCAACTTTCCGCTATTTTTTCTAATTTGACTGGACTAAAAAGCAACGAAAAAAAATTTGGAAACCTAGGCGATCTATAACCAAACAGTACCTACATAATGGATGCGTTCAACACCAATAAAGTAAAGTGCTGCAGAAAATGACAGCTGTTTACTGTCATTTCTCTACAGCGCAGTGCTTTATTGGTACGCATTTATTGGACGCACCCAATGTTGAAATGGTGTTTGGTTAGGGTTTACGGTACCTACCAAATGATAGTAGGTTATATATTGGGTTATCTATCAACCGGTTTTGTCAAATTCCAAAGGCAAAAATAAATGCTTTCCATTAATTAGAGAATTTATAAAACGAACTCAAAATAGAGTGAGAGATTCAACATCTGGTTGTATTTCATACTGGGTACTCCAGTAGATAGACTATGTGTGCACCTACGGTTGTGCAATTTAAGTAATAACAGATCAACATTGTGAACTGTTAATGACTAGTTTGAAATACCGACTTACGGAATATCGAGAGGTCAAAATGTCGATGATACAAAATATCGCACAATACTAAGTCCAGTAAGGTTCTAGTACGGCTACTTAATTCAAAATATCTCAAGTCAAAATACCGTTAGTCAAAAACTATCAGTAAGAATCCTTGAAACCAAAAATACAGAAAATCCAAATTTTTAAGTTAAAATCCGACAGTCGAAATCTGAACAGTGCGAGCCGTTAAAATAAAATATAAAGTAAGACAGTAAGAATCTAAACGATTAAATTCCTTTAAGTGAAATTCGAGACGGCGAAAAAAAATTTAAAATACTAACTGACGGTCGGAATTCCGACAACAAAGCTTCTTCAGGAGGTGCTAAAAAATCTCAACGAAAACTATCAAATTAAAATTAAAACAGCCAATATATTTACAGTCAGAATCCCAAAGCAAAAAATCTTAGTAAAAATACAAACATTCAAAACCACATAGTCAAACACCGGCAGTCAAAATCCACTCACTCAAAATATAAGCAGTCAGAAATCCGACAACAAAAATTTTCTAATTAAAATTCGCAAGTTAAAGTAAAGGTACTCAGTATCCCGAAGTCAAAACCCGGACTGTCAAAATACAGTCACTCAACGTACTGACAGAATTCCAACAGCAAAAATCAAAATACACGGAAATCTTCTCATCACCGTCGCAGAATCCCGATAGCAGAAATCACAATATTGATAGTCGGAATCTAGTCACTCTAAATATCAAAACTCAGAAACCCGACAATCAAAATCTTGTAACGTTTTATTTTTGCGTATTCCAATTTTTACTTAAAATTCTTGCTGCAGTGAATGTCCTATTGTGATTTAGGCTTTTATTGCATTGCATTTTTGATTGGTGCATTTTTAAGGCGACCCTTACGTATTTGAAATTTTGTTTGACCGCCGCGATTTCTGGTGGGGTCCGACGAGTTCGTTACTCTTGTTGAAGCGGATTGTTGTGAATTTTTGAGGGTGCTGTGTTAATTTCGTATTTTTGGAAATACCCTAGTTCACCTTCTTTTTGAAGCAGTGCGAGTTTAGTGTTGTGTTTTCTAACTGCCTGCTGTTGCGAATAAAGCCCGGATATATATAAAAATTCACATATCGTTTCATCTGATAGATTCTTAGTCTTTGATCGTGCGTATTAAATCTACCTTTGCCGCTGATTGAGGCAGCGTGAGTATTTCTTTTGATTATCTACACGTTCTTTTTGATACAGGGTGGGATTAAAGTATGAAATATTAAAAAAAAACGAACTCAACCGGTTTTTTAAAAACCCTGAAACACGTCGATTTCATTTGTTTCTAAGTAATGACGTCATCACAAAAAGATTTAAATGATAATATAGATTTTTTATAGTGGAATCCGATAGTGATTTCTCTTCCCTTTATAATCATGCAAATAAATCATAAGGTTGCATAACAAAAATTCTGAGAAAAACCGATCTGAACTTTGTAAATGCTTGTTAGTTATGACGTCATCACAAAAAATTTTAAATGACAATATAGATTTTTAGTAGTGGAATCCGATAGTGATTTTCTTTCCTTTATGATCATGCAAATAAATCATAAGGTTGCATAACAAAAATTTTGAGATAAATCGAAATACAATATTCATTGCTGAAGCTTCCGCTAATACTTTACTCGCTGAAGGTGTGTCAGACGTAGTACTGCATAACCCAATACTGCGTGAAAGCTTGGAATTCGACGGTCGTAACTTGAGGTTACTGGCGCCCAACATAACATCTACGCACAATCGTACAATCTCCGCAATCTTTGTTTTTTTCTTTTACCACACGACCACTCCCGACTGCGGCTGGCCGAGTGTTCCAATTTACCACCCCTTGCAGCGGAGAAAAGTCGTGGCAATCTTCTAATTAAAGGTTTTGAAGAAAAAGATACTCAGGATTCTAAAGTTAAAATCGTTGAAGTCAACATCATAACAGCGACAATGAAACAGAAAAAATCAAAATACCGACAGTTTTTCGTTGTCAAACACAAACAGTCAAGATTCAATCACCCAAAATATTAAAAGTCAGAAACTCAAAATAGTGACAGGTTGAAAGTCAGAAACTTGATAACAAAAATCCTTTAATTAAAGTTGTGAAGTCAGATACCCAGAATCCCGAAGTCAAGATGTGGAGAGTCGAAGTCAAAACACAGTCAAGTTCAAGAAAAGTTGAATAATTTGACACCGTAGTGAAATTTCTAAGTCAAATGATGCTCATATTCCGAAATTCGCCAACGTGAATATGTAACAGAATACAGGGTATTACATTTAAAAGAATATAAGTTTAGTCTGTCATACTTTACGAAACACCCTTTATAGTTGAAACTGAAATTAAAATGCGCTTCTTTTAAAAACTAGGATCTTCGATTCCTACCCGTTGCCCTAGAAATCTGGATTTTGGCAAATAACAGGCTATATAATGGAGCCTTGTGAACTTTATATCTCTGTACATACAGTTTTCCTGCATATAAAACTTGTATGTTCAATTATTAAAATAACACGTCAAATACATTAATACCCCTGACAGTTATGCAACTGATTTTACCTTATTCGCAAAAATTTGCATTAGTTTTTAAATAAGTTTTTTAATAATGATCTATACAAAGAAATTTTACATTAACATTTTGAAAACAAAAAGTCCTTGTCCACACTCAGGATCGTTATTAATATTTATTAATATTGTGTTGAGTTTGTAAAATCATACTTTTGTCTATTAGGCATTAGAAGAGAATAATAATAATGATAATAATAATAATAATAAGACAAGACACTGAACTAGAACAAGAAAACCAACAACACCGATATCCTAAAGATCGGGACCTACAAACATACTGGTCACAAATATGGTCTAATAGAAAAGAACACAAGCAAAATCCCACCTGGCTAAAGGAAGAAAAGGCATCCATGAGAAACGTAAATATAATGCTGGAACACACGGTACGACCAGAAGATGTACACGACGCCATCAAAAAGATAAGCAACTGGAAAGCCCTAAGGGTAGATGGCATCCAAAATTTCTGGTACAAACAACTTCCTAGTATATGTAAACCGTTAGCAGCACTATTCACCAGAATTCCAAGAACCACAGCTGACACCCGATTTTTTTACGCAGGGCATCACCTTTTGCATACCCAAAACGCAAATCAGTACAGAAGATCCAACTAAATATAGACCGATCACGTGCCTACCAACAATCTACAAACTTTTAACATCGATTATATGTGAGAAGATCTACACCCATGTAAACACCAACAATCTCATAGCTGAAGAGCAAAAAGGATGTCGCCGAGGAGCACATGGATGTAAAGAAGAGCTTATAATAGACAGCACCATCACTGGCCACGCAAAAAATAAGAAGAAATCACTGTACACGGCCTACATAGACTACGCCAAAGCTTCTGACAGTCTCCCTCATACTTGGCTAATTGAAGTACTAAAAATATACAAAATCGATGAAGTCGTTAGAAAGTTTTTGGCACACATAATCACTAAATGGAACACCTCCATCCTCTACATAGAAAAGGAAACCTGCCGTTACGAACTAATAATATCCCAATTCAAAATGGAATTTTCCAGGGAGACATTCTTAGCGCTCTTTGGTTCTGCTTAGCCATCAACCCCCTATCAAACCTACTTAAAAGATCGAGGAAAGGCTATAAAATACAGTATCGAGACAATGATGAAGAAAAAGAGCTAAACATTAGTCATCTGTCGTATATGGACGACATTAAACTGTATGCAGGAAACAAAAATAAGCTAGACCACCTTCTAAAGCTAACAAAATCATTCAGTACAGATATCAGAATGGAATTTGGAACAGAAAAATGTAAAACTCATGCCATGGAAAAGGGAAGATGGAAGGAAGATGCTGGTTTCACTATAAACGATGATGGAAACGCAGAGACAATACAAGGAATGGAAGCAGATGAAGTATACAAATATCTAGGATATAAGCAAGCCAGAGGTATAGATCACGCAGCTACTAAATCAGAACTAATTAGTAAATTACAGCAGAGACTACAGAGGGTGATGATAACCCAACTATCAGCCAGAAACAAATTCAAAGCAATGAATACATATGCAGCACCTATAATAACATATAGTCTAGGCATTATCAAATGGACGAGCACAGAGCTACAAAATCTAAACCGCTCAATCAGAACTATGGCTACGAAACATCGACTACACCATCCGAAAAGCTCTGTAGAACGCTTCCACTTACCTCGTTAAAAAGGAGGTCGAGGAGTAGTAGACATAGCTCTACTACATAAAACACAAGTACATAATTTGCGAGATTATTTCCACAAACAAGCTGAACACAGCAACTTACATCGTGCCGTATGCAACAAATTACAGAAAATATATTTTAAAAGATCCTGAAGCCGGAAATGATAGCTGTCGAATGTGTGGAGGACAAAACGAAACAATAGAACATATAATCGGAGGCTGTCCCACACTGGCACCCAACGCATACACCACACGGCATAGCCAAGTGGCAGGTATTATCCATCAGCAGATCTTGATCAATATAGGCGCAATGGAACAACATACCCCATACTACCAATACCAACCGAACTCTGTTACAGAAACGGAAGAATACATAGTATACTGGAACAGAACCATCATAACAGATAGACCTGTGGAGCATAACAGACCAGATTTGGTAATACGTCATAAGCTCACAAAACGCACCAAGCTAATAGACATCAGCATACCACTAGCAACCAATGTACAAAACAAACACGCCGAAAAGCTCCAAAAATACTCATTACTTGCTCAGGAGATAAAAGAAATCTGGAAACAAGATAGGGTCGAAATAATACCAATAATCATCGGCGCAACAGGAGAGATCCCAAGAAACCTAAAAGACAGCTTAAAAAAACTAGATATTCAGGAATCTATTTATATCCTCTTACAGAAAATTGTTATATTGAACACCTGTACCATCGTACGAAAAGGCATAGGATAGAATATCGCAAACATCCAACTAGCCACTTAAACGCGTATATACTACTAACAAAAAAACCCACTATACTCTTGCGGCAACGCCGAGGTAGTGTGAAGCTGGAAACCTCCCATAACATCCGAGCCTAGATCCGATAACATCTGGGCAGGCGAAATAGGTTCCAGCAAAACCGCTGAGAACGTGCGAGAAAATTGGATAATAATAATAATAATAATAATTATTATTATTATTATTGTTAAATAATATAATAAAATATTTAATTTTCATCGTTGTGTAACACACAACCGTAATTACACTCCTGTAACTCACTGTCATGCAAGATTGGTTGTATAATTGTCAGGAGTGAATGTGTTTGACGTGTTACTTTAATAATTGAACTTATAAATAAGAAATTCGCATATTCAGGGATGATACATAATCCGCTTCGTGTATTTTGCCCTTCTATATAGAATAGAGACTCAAAAACTAAAAAAACCAGTTGTTTTGCAAATATTTATGACAAGGTTTGCTTTATGAATAGTGGATTAGAAGGGACGGATAATTACGAGAAGATTTTCTAAAATCAGTTGACCAAAAACGGTATCGTCTCTGTTTTATTTTTAAACGTTTAACTATACAATGCATCGCACTGTTCATTCAAGTATGATTCTCCCGTATTTTGAGTATGACAAAAGAAAAGAATACCAAATATTAAAGAGTGAATACCACACTAAAATCTTAATGTGCTCTGCTACATGTAGCAAGTTTAGTTATTATTTTGTTTTGTTATCATTTCATTCTTGTAAATCGTTTTTCGAAGTCCGTCCAAAAGGTGTCACTTTACTGAAAGCGTCCGGTGACATTTTAGCGACATTTATGAACCGGTCTCCTAAAATAGAAATATTTTAATGCCAACTTTTTTACTCTGAAAGCTCTATTGCTATAGTTACAATAATTTACAACAATTGATGCCATAGAAAGCGAGCTCTTCGAGTAAACAGATCTGAAATACCGAACGCGGCTGCTGAGTTTTAAACCAAGAATTAATTTCATTGTTAAATCAAATGAGATGTATAGCACGTTACCTAGCAACAGTTAACTGCGGCAAAACAGGCACAAACAATAATAGTTTCTTAATCGTTAAAAAGTATTGCACGTCGTCATATTTCTGCAAAGTACTTGAACTGGCAGACTTGCCTACACGTAGATTACTATCTCAGTATTACCAGTTTAATTTGTGAATTTTATTCTATGAACATTTCCCACTTCCATTTCACTATCCCTAACGGACGTAACCCCGGACGGACCCCAGTCCGACCTTGTATTAAAGCTTATAAATACACTAACCTGTTGATAAAATATTTCTACCGTACTCAAAGCTCCATTGACTCTATATGACGTGTTTTTCGACGGTACTTTCTCAACTTCAACCTTCAGAAAATATGCAGGACTATTATGAACATGTTCTGAAGATATTATTGGAACTAGATGCTCTTCTAAACTTGCACCTTCAATGACAATTCCTTCAATCTTTAAAGTAGCCTTATATGAATTATCTTTAAAATTGGGAAGAATTGTTGAAATAAACTGTGTCATGGTTAAGACTAGGATCTCCCTTCCTGAATTTACTAATGATACAGTAATATTACCCATACGAAAATTATGTTTATGTTCTAAAAACGAAAAATTCATCAATGATATAAATTTTCAAAAAAAAAAACTCATGAAATCATACCTATTATTTGTTTTTTCTCGGTATTTGATTGTTGTATATATCCAATTTTCTCACATAGTACACTTCGTTCAGGAGATGGAAGCATTGCCCAAAAACTTTTTTCACCAAAACTGCTAGCTTGTACCTAAAATAATAAAAAAAAACATCAACAAACCAAACACTTAAAAGTTATCAGCTTACCATTAAGCTTGCTTGCTTTCTAGCTATCACAATATTTGCAACAGATAAACTATCTTCGTATTTTTGTAAATCTAGTTTTAATTCGGTGTCATTGGGGTTTAAAAGTATCTTTTTGTAGGTCTCAGTATATTGTTTGTACTGCTGCCTGACTTTCTTAATCCTACTCCAAGTATAAGGTCTAACTCGTTGCTCTAATAAAGCATGATAAGCGTACCTCCACCAGCCTCGTTTGTTTTCTAATATCTTTTCTGTCGGCCTTAGCGATAGAAAATTCCAACTAATTAACATTCTGTATAATGATTCTTTTACTGCTAATATTGATTGGTATTGAGTTTGAGATATTTGTATGTTACAGTCTTGTATTACGACATCGCTTAGAATTTTAATTATATTTCCGTTGCTACTTCTATTTATTGTCATTTTTACTTTGGTTGTCATTGGCTTAATAACTAGAAAGAAAAATAATTAATGTAGGAGAGTTAAAAAAAAGGATTTTAGAAATCGAATTTACCAAACGCAAAATCTTGATTGTTCATGGAAAAATTCTGTAAGCTACTGGACATGGCATTTCTCCATATATAATATTGCGAAGGCATATCCCAATGTTCAGTTTTATAATTGGGATTCCAATATGTTGAAAGGGCTTCGATTTTTACCAAATAATAGCACGTTTCTGCATCTTTCGATATTTTGCAAGCTTTCCATTTGCTGGAAAACAAAATAAAATTATTAGACTTGAATTAATGTCGAAGCCAAGAAGTTGTGACTAGGGATGGCAAAAATGGTTTTTTTTATGCAAATCATACATCTAACAATATATCGAAGACATGATATCGAGCCTGGATTCGTATTTGAGAAAGTGTTTCCGACTCCGGAATCGATCTCATGGGGCCTTATGAGCTACGGTGTCCGTAATAAAATCTAAAAAACAAAAAAATCAATTTTCCTCTATAACTCGTTGCACAGGCGGGTTATTGTCGTAACATTGCCCTTACGCACCTGTCTTTTTACCTGTGTCGCAAATATCGAATGAATTGGGGACATGTTAAAAATGCTTCTTTTTGCATTAAGAAATTACATACAAAGAAATAAATGCTACGAAATATTAAAAAAAAATCCTAGACCACGTTATTATAACTTTCCATGTTTGTTATACAGGATGAGGATTTTAGAGTGTTACACGGCGATATCTCAAACACATTACATTATGACTGCGTCATCTGTTTCCCAGACAAACCTGGGATTGTGTAGACAACAGCCAGTGTCTAATAAGGGTGAACACCGTGTGGTTTGCTTACAAGCTAGTCTCAGATGCTAGTGCTCTCCGACACCTCCGACGACTGCCCAGACTTCTGTCTCTTGGGTCTAGTCTCGGATCCTAGTGAGTCGAACGACTGCTGGTCCATTCACCCTGTCTGTAGTGGATACCGTCGCCATGCCATAAACTTTTTACATTTATAAGATCCCACAGGAAAAAGTCAAAGGAATCAAATCGGGTGGTCAAGGAGGCTGGTTTATCGGCCAGCTCGACCAATCCACCTGTTCTCAAACACCTCCTTTAAATAATTGCGAGCCTGTCTTGCATAATGAGGTGGTGCCCCATCCTGCTGAAATCACCTGTCGGTAGTTATGTTCAATGATTGGGACAACTGGTTTGTTAAGAAAATCGTATACACTTCTTCATTTAAAGGTCCTTCAATTTTTTTTAAATAATTTTTATTTTACTAATCTAATTAATATCTCTGCAATAGTGGGGTAAATTTAATATTTTGTATACATACGTAGCTTTTTATGTAGATTCAAATCTCAGAAAGAACGATGTACCATCCCATTTAAAATTCCGAAATTACCACCCACCCTTTAAAAATGGGAGAGGGTAAAAATTAAAAAGCTACATCCATATGTGTCCCCCTTTTTACCAATTACCTATCCCAAATTGCATTGAAAAGTCGTTCAAACAAAATAAGATAATTTTACTTCAATTCTAATACTTAATACATTTAAAACCATTATTATTCAATATTTTCAACCAAAATTTGTTGTCAAAAAATTGTCAACCCAAAATGGTTTTGGGGTTTCCAATTGATCCAGAACAAATCTCCGTAAGGAATTTTATTGCCACTGTCTATGTAAATTACATTATTTTATAGGCGTTTATGGTAATTAAGTAAATCAGTAGTTACAGCCCCATAAAATTTTACTATTAAAATTTTTCTTAAAGTTCTAAGAAAGTTCTAAGAAAGACTTTTAAAGTTCTACAATGCTCATCAGCAAAAAGCTAATGGAAACTAATTTGTTGCTTAGTCACAACACCATGACACGTCTAGCTAAAATTGTCCTACCGTCTTTGATTATAAAATGACTTTTTATACAATAAGTTAATGAACTCTGCTGAAGATGGAAATAATAATTTGTACGCTGCACGCTTTGCAATAAATCTTTACTGGGCTCACTGGGTTATGGAGGCTCGCTCCTTCGTCGCTCGCTCCACAAACTCTCCAGCTCGCCTGTAAAGATTTATTTATAAAGTTTACCATGTAAATATTACAATTACTTTTACAATTAAACAACCCTACTATGTTTTTTCAATTATTTGCATTTATTTTTGATTGTAGTAGGCTGGTGGATATTAATGGGGTTTCTAATTACACACATATATTTTAAGGAGTTCTATAAATGATAGTTGCAGAACATATAGTGTTGCTGTTAGCAAACTATAAAATAGTGTATTTGATAAATTGGTGGCAATTTTTCCAGAATTAATAAGTAGATAGGCTATGACAGTTCTGGCTAAAAATCCCATGTATTTTCTTATGAAGTTACGGAAAAAGTGTCATCTAAGATGGCAGCAGCTCGCAATAGCACCGCACCCGCATGTGTGCACGATCATACTCGGTAACTATGTAGGTAATTTCTATGATAATTACCCCATGTATAATATCCATTAATAACTATTAATTACATCTTATTAATAACAAATTAAATGCAGATTCTAGAAAACGCTTTAAATTGAATACGATCGACAGGTAGCTGGGCCGGCAGTTATAAATATTTTGACAGAGGGGAATTTTAGTCATTATTAAAGTGCTTAATTATTATGAATCTAAGAATCGCGTGTTTAAATCGTCAAATCTAATTAAAAACTTATTTTTCTTATTATTGCCTTGGTTTCTTTCTTGAATAAATGTTAATGTTTCGACAGCTAAGTTGTCATTATCAAGGGTCATATTACCTTTGACAGCTTAACTGCCGAAACAAATGTCAGGTAGATTATAATAAACTTGTGAAACGTTTACTAATCTATTATTTATTTAATGATTATGGAGTTTCACCATATAAGGCTAGAAACACTAAACAATTTTAATAATTGTTTATAAATTGTTCTTAAGCGTATTTAAGGTAAGCTTTTTTTGTTATCTGTGTTACAATTTTAACAATAGTTCAATTTGGAGTTCAATTGTTCAATTTTTGGCGTTGACAAAAGAAGATATTTAATAAAACAGTGTAAGGTACTCAAATTTTCAATTTTATAGAAATATAATTTTATATGCATAAATGATAAAGAAACCCTGGCACGGTCCTGCGTTCTACAATGCATTTTTCATTGGGTTGAAATTTGCAGACTTTAGTTTAATTTAAACGACGTTTTTAACCTTAAGGGTCACCTTATAAAATGTTTTCGTCTAAACGACATGCCTGCTGGTATAAAAATTACAGATAATATTGCTTTTAAAGCAACATGCTGATGTCTTTGTAAATATTAAAGTTCTGTTCAAGACGTTCCCGTAGTTATAAAAGTTATTTCGTAGAAAAGATGACCTTGATAAAATTTAATTTATAAATATTGTAAATTAATACCGCCTTTCTTACAAATGATTTCAGTTCCTAAAATTTAGTTTTTATCTATGGTTTCCTGTTGACGTGTGGATATCGAGTTCTTTTCGGAAAGCAGATGATAATTGCGGTGAAGTCTCTTAAAATTACACAGAAATTTCTAGAAGCTTTTCGAATGTTTGTTCCTGATTGTATTAAAAAGTCACGCTATTTCGCTATAGGTTAGTTTAAAAAGTCCCCGCTTAAGTTTAATTCTGATGAATAAAATTCAGATCCCTTAGTTCAGTTTTAGTTTTAACAGAGACGGTCGAAGACAACCATCAAAAAAGCTGGTGCCTCGGCTTCTCCGGGCGCTTCGTGCTCCAAGAATATTTTAAAAAGGGTCGTTACGGTGAATGTAAGCCCTTATTATTAAAATATTTAGTTCGGAATTAGTGAATTCGATAAAATATTCCGTACTACCGTTTATGCCTCAATTTAAGTTTAGTGTTATATCGTACCGATTTCATTGTTTGGAAATTAATCCAATACAGTGATTATTTCGCAAGTTTAGTTAGTTTAGTAAAGAGAAATAATACCATCTCGTTATATCGGAAAATTAAGTATAATTCCGTATTACTGATTAAAGATTTGTTAAGCAGCCTTCAAGTATGTAGAGTTAAAATACCGTTACCATTATAATTCATGAAGAATTTGTTCCGTTTTAGAATTTATTGCAAATAATAAATTATGTTAAAGTTCGATGAATCTCGTTAAGACAACATAGTTCAGAATTAAAAAAAATAATGTGTTCCACGTCCAGGTCAGCAGTTTGTTATTGTGTTTTTGTGTAAGGTCATTATTGTTTTTATAGTGTATTGTGTTTGAAGTTTTCCATTTGCGCAAGGAATTTTTAAATTTGTTGGATTAATGAAAATGTTTTAAGGTATTGATTTTTTTAATTAAGTTTTCTATGCAAGATTTATTTTGGATCCCGAAATTAATTAATTTCTAGGAATGATAACTTTTTAGAAGATTTTGATTTTGATGTGCTTTGTATTTCCTTTTTTAATTTTTCTTTTATGTTTTAATATATAGATTTCAAATTTATTTATTGATTGATATAGTTAGACTCAACGAACTGCTGGTATTTTTTTGTCAATTAAGATTTTTTTATTGTTTTATAAATGTTTGATTAACTTAACGACAAATTTAAATGAGAAGTTGTTCCCTTAGCTGATGACTTCCCGAATTTTTCTAAATCTAATAAAATCCTCAGTTTTGGTGGCGCCCATGTTTTTATTTGTTCCTGACTCCATTAATTAATTACAAGCTGTTGGGGTTAACACCCACACCTGAATTTAAATTTGTATAATTAGAGATCTCAGACGCATTTTATGCACCGACTGAAAAAAAAAGTTTATTTAAATCTTTTATATGAATCTTTACAAGACTAATAATAAAAAAAAACAACAGAACACAACTAAGAATTAATAAATCGACATACCAAATTTTTGTTTCATCCGTCGGCCAATTCAAAAAAGAAGCACCTTTGCTCCAAGAGTGATTGGAAAATAAACTAAGAAAAATGGGGATGGAAAACAACTATGCTTCCTATTACGAGGATGTTCTGAAAAGTTTCCGACCTTAACGTGAAGATGGCAGCACGCGTCAATAAAAGCTAGGGAATGTAGTTGTGCATCTTTTGACAGGTACTCACCAATATTTCAGCCATTTTGGACGCGCAGTTATTATTTGACAATCGTTTGAGCGAGTGTTTTTGTAAAAATGGAAAAAATCGAGTATCGAGCTGTCATTAAATATTTGTTTAAAGGTAATACGCCTACGTAAATCAAAGATGAGTTGGACTCTGTGTATGGGGACTCTGCGCCATCATTTACCACAGTGAAATTTTGGGCAGCTGAATTTAAACGTGGCCGTACCAGCTTGGGAGACGATGAACGTTCGGGTCTTCCAAAAACTGCAACCACTGACGATAACATCGCTAACGTTCACCAAATGGTGCTAAACGACCGTCGAATTAAAGTGAGAGAGATAGCAGAGGCTATGAATATGTCCAAAGAACGTGTTTGTCACATATTGAATCAAGATTTAGGCATGAGAAAGCTGTCCGCGCGTTGGGTGCCGCGTTTGCTCACGTTAGACCAAAAACGTGTTCGAATGAACATTTCCAACGCTCTGTTGGCGCAGTTTAGGCGCAATAAATCAGCGTTTTGACGCCGATTAATTACTGTAGATGAAACTTGGATACACCATTATACGCCCGAAACAAAAATACAGTCAAAACAGTGGACTGCGAAGAGGGAATCTGCTCTAAAAAAAGTAAAAACTGTTATGTCGGCTGAGAAAGTGATGGCGACTGTTTTTTGGGATAGTCATGGAGTTATCTTAATCGATTATCTTCAAACAGGAAAAACCATTACAGGAGCATACTACGCATCATTACTTGACAAGCTGAAGGCAGAAATTGCGGGAAAACGGCCACATTTGCAGAAAAAGAAAATCCTATTTCACCAAGACAATGCGTCGTCTCACACCTCCGCAGTTGCCATGGCGAAAATCCACGAATTGCGGTTTGAACTGCTTGACCATCCTCCTTACTCACTAGATCTAGCCCCAAGCGACTTCTTTTTGTTCCCTCATCTAAAAATTGCGCTCGGACGACAGAGATTTTCGTCAAATGAGGAGGCAATCACCTTCGTGAACAATTATTTTGCAGAGAAAAACGCCGAGTACTATTTGGACGGGTTAAAGAGATGGGAGCATCGCTGGGAGAAGTGTGTAAACTTACAAGGAGACTATGTAGAAAAATAAAAATAAATTTAAAGAAAAAATGTCTTGTATCTTTGTTAGGTCGGAAACTTTTCAGACCACCCTCGTATATTATCCAAAATGAGTATTGTGGAGCCTGCCCCGAAAGAACTACTTAAAAAAGTAACTAACATCTAAGAAGTATACTTTTTATTTGTAGTTGACAATAGCTGCATCATAGTTATAAGATCACATCTTTTGTGTTTGTAAAACCAAGTATAGTATATTCTTCTATAGTTAGTGCAAGAAAACTGAAAGAGCTGCAATAAATTACGTCAACATCGTAATGGCGAAAGCTGTGAAAATGTTTACAGGCAGAAGACATTGATGAAGAATATCCCTACATACAACAAGTGAAAATATTTATTAGCACTATAATGTACAGGGTGGTTCACCCTACGTGACCCTACCCATTTTACGTGAGCGCTGTACGTTATTTTAGAAACTGCCAGAGTTACGAAAAGAAGTTAAATACCAAAGTTGGTTGGTACAAGAAAATTTAAATCTTCTGATACTTTTGTATATACAGGAACAGGGTGGACAATTCAGCTACGGCTGCTATCAACTTTTTTATTTTAAATTGAATATTCTCTATATCTTTACGTTTTTCGATTCTACACTTTATTTTAAGTATTTCTGATTAATACACATATTCCGAAATTTTGCAGTTTTTGAGTAAATTCAGTTTTTCAAATTTTCTTCTGAAAAACCTTTTCTTAAAAAACCTATTTAAATCAACGTTTTTCATGAATGTATGAATAATGTTTCATGAATTGTTGAATAATATACACAGTGTTTAATTTATTCATATATTATTTTCTATTTTAAAAATGAACTGTTTGAAAGTTAATAATAATAATAATAGCGTCTCTAATGCTATAATATTAGTATGTGTTTATATTTAATTTTTTTATTATTATAACTAACATTTTTCTATTATTAAACGATTTTTTAAGGTGTAGATGAATCGGAGTCTCGCGTTCGAAAATTTGTATCGTTGGTCTAGTCGATTGAACACCACGTATAGTATTCAACAATTTTATGAAAAAATGTTAACAGCTACTTATAAACATCGTATATTATTACAATTAAAATTGAATGAATGAATTTATTCAAAAACTGTGCAGAATTCCTATGTATTACCATTAACCAAAAATGTAGAATCAAAAGTCGTAAAACTATGCTTTAAAATAAAAAAGGTAATACTAGCCGCAGCTAAACGACTCACTCTGTACGTACAATAATATTATAAAATTAAAATTTGTTTTATACCAACCAACTTTGGTATGCAACTTTCTTTTCTAACCCTTACAGTTTCTAATATAAGATACAAGGTCGTTTTACGTGAGCACCCTGTATCAATGAAAATAGATTTTGAGAATGTTTGATTTATTCAAATGTGTTATAAAAAAAAATTATTTTTGTACATTTTATAAAATATTTTTAGTATGTAATATGTTTTTCTTCCAACTTTTTGAACATTCTATTATAATAATAAATAAATAAAATATAATTAATAAGTATTTATTTATGAAATATTAAAATATTTGTTTAACCGGTTAAATAAACCATCTAAAAATGTTTTTCAGAAGATTTCCCATCAAAAACTATGTAACAACAAATACTTTTTATCGAAATAAAATTTATCGAAAAATCATTATGTAATGGTTTCGAAATTAAAAAGTATTTCTGCACCGATTAGGAACTTGTTTGATCCTCAGTTGATCTTTATATAAAACTATCGTAGCCAATAATATTTTCTCGTCCCAGGAAAAATTGCCCTAGTAACTAGTACAATTTTTTTAAATCTTTTCCGCAATTGAATTTTTTTATGAAAAATTTTATAAATACCAATTGACTCGAAATCTCATGAGACATCTTTCGACTTCTCATGAAATTTTTTGACATCAAAGTTCACTGAGCAACTTGTTCTAAGACGAAATTTTCTTTCTAGGTAAGTGTAATTAGATATCAATCGGCTCGAAATTTCATGAAACGTTCACATATTGGATCAAAAAATGACTTAATTTTTTCTTTTTAATTCCTTTTTGAAAAATACTAAAAAAGCAAAGCAAATCAAGGGCCAGATCAGAAATGTAACGTCTTGGCAGATCTGAACCCGATTAGGCTTTCAAATATGTCCATATCCATATCCGAGCCTGATAGGGAACAACCTTATAGGTCAGTCCATATTGAAACCTGATCAGGGCCACATATAAATTCCTTAATATGGCATGCCGTAGTAGAACCTGACCCGGCCCAGATCGTTTTAGGGTTTGCCATAACAAATTTCTGCTCGGGATGTTTAGTGTTTTGAATGTAAAGATGTTCTAGTTACAACGAGCGCATTTAAAATTTAAAATGCGATTTTTTCGAAAACTTTCAACAAGCGACGACGAATATAAGATACATGATATAAAATAAAGGGCTTTAGAAATTATTAAAAGAAATTTAAGTTTTTAATTTTTATGATTTTTAAAGATTTCACAGCAACCTTTAAACTTTCGATGCTGCTAACGCATGAACTATCAAAGACAGAGGAAAACACTACTAGGCTTTTTTTATGAAAAACTTTAGTGTGTACAACTTTTTCTAAAAGTTTTTCGATTTTTCTTAACCGATTTCAAGGGAAAAAATGTGTTTTTTTATCTTTTTTGAATTTACTACCTTTACTGACGACTCAGAACCTTAAACTTTTGCGTGATGTTTCTTGATGGTCTGGCACACCTTTCCTCATGTCTACAGCCTTACTGTTCAAACTGATAATTCTAGACCTATTTCGACTCCTATTTAACTATGACTACCTATTTAAGTAACAGCTGTTTTGTGATACTAGTGTGAAAAATGCATGTTTAAGGCACGAGTATGTAAGTCTCCACAACGAGATGCAGCTCACTTTCAAATGAAAATTTAAATGATTTACAAATCTGAACTTCAAAATGTATTGAGATGATATGAAATCATCTGATTGAAAATTTATTGAACGATTTGATCGTAAACACAAAAATAATTATTTCATGCAAGAAAATAAGATAAAGGATAGACATGCTAAGATATTAGGTTTATTTGATCTAAAAGCTACATGTTAGGTCACAGATAGATTTATCAGTTTTTAAAATAGAAATTATAGAAGGATAAATTTCATGCAGACGTAACCTCAAATTTTATATAAAAAGTCTAAATTATAAAAAGGATATCAATCATTTAGATTGTTTTCATAATAATACATGTTTTATGCAATCCATGTCACATGTTAGGATGGTTTTTCCATTTGTCTGGAAGATTTAATTTTCTTGATTAGATTTGAGTTCAACGATGGATAACGTAGGGAAATTCTTTCTGTTTCCCATGCGACTGATTCAGTTTCGCGAAAATATTTAACTAAAAATATTTAAATTAGGTCAATATTGTAATGACTACTTTAGCACATTAAACTTACAATCTCTTGAATACTAATAAAGAGCATTTATTTTAATGAAGGTTTCGGCTTTGCTGATATGCTTCGATTTTTCCAAATATTGATTTTAATATAACTTTTGACGCCATTGTTTGAACACAAGCACTTGGAGGACTGTATGCTGGACAAGTTTGACTACAATTTAATTTCATTCATGCTGTTATTTGTATGGAGTCTTGCAAAGCATCGTTGGGTCTATCAAATCGTAAAAAGCCGATTTTAATTTGAATTTTTCTTCTATTGTAAAGATATTCTTATGTAAATTTTATATGTATCTGTTACATAGTGTAGTTATGTATTCATGTTTGTAAAGGTAGAGCTGGATTTAATGAGTTTTGTGTATAATTAAATCCTAATGAGATTTTTTCATCGTAAATCGTTTTTGTTAATTTTCTCAGTTATGATCAATTTTAGACTATAGGTGTCTTATGTTATTTAATCGTTATTTTGCCAGCTACAATTCTGTCTTTTTAGTTTTAAGATTAGTGTTAATGATGAACATCTGTTTGTGTGAAGTGACGTCATAAATGTAGCGTGTAGATATTGTTTTTCAAAAATTTGACATCGTCGTCAATTATTGTACGCAAAAGTATATAAAAAAGCCTGGAGAAATTAACAAATTTAGTCGATAAAACGCTTTGGTTGAATCCATGCTCGACTCGAGATCAAAAATCTAAAAAATAAGTGAGGTTAAGCGATAACCATATGTTTGTATGTCAACAAACGAAAATTCAACAAAGTATAAGGAATATTTACCTGGACATTTTAAATTAAAGAAGATTTATATTCGTTATTCAACAATTGTATGGAATTGTGAACGATTCATTCATTAAATAAATTCAAGAAGATTTATTTCCATTATTGATTTGGATATTTGACTTGTCTTCAAAATAACCTGTGTGAATAAATGCAGTTGTACAATTGAAAAAAAGATTTGAAGCGGATTTCGACGTACTTTATATACAAGGTTGGTCAAAATAAAAGGTTTTCAAATAACAAAATTATAAAGACAATCTGAATAAAATCAGAATTTATTTTTCTCATTTTAAAAGTTTTTCAATAATAAAATTCTACCAAATAAACAATGTAAATTTGTTTATAAAAATTTAATTGTCATAAGCTAAATTTATTTTAACATTTGTAAATATGTATTTTTAATCGATAACTTTGATTGATGTCAGTTTGCTCAAATGGAGAACAGTTATAGCCCTATGTCAGGTTAATAACGACTAATTTACACATTTGAGCAAGCTCAAGGAAGATTTTCCTAAACTTTTTACTGTTTTGTATAAATAATTTTTCTCTTACTTTTTAAATCAGATTTTTTTAAATTTTCTTTAATCAAAATAAAGACTGTGTTTTCAATTTATCTATGTGTTTATTTGATGTGCATACAAGCATCCATTTCTTTTTTTTTTCACATACAGAATTTAGTTTGCTGTTGTCCAGTTGCGGAAGTCCAAGTGTCTTGGTAGTAAAGTCTTTTAATCCAGGTATAAGAATCAATAAGATTTTATTATTTCATTTGTTTCATGCTCTATCGAATTAAACCTGAGTATTAGGAAAAAGAAAAAATATTGGGGTTATATTTTTTTATTTATTAAATTTCACCTCAGTATTAATATTAATTAATTGTTATTATTGTCAATTTACTTTTTACAACCTACAATTACAAAAGTGCTTATTCTAAACCTACTGGTAATACTTTTGCTGCTTGTTATTATTATTAAATCTTTTCCTTTTTTAAATCTTATTATTAATTCTTAATGCATCATTTTAGTTTTACATTTTAATATTTACCGCAATAATCCTAAAATATTTCTAATAATATTAAATACTTGAAAAATAAATTCCATAAAATCCTGTTTCAGCATGTTACTTGTTTTAAGCAAATGAATCGTTAAAAATCTCTTACAACCAAAAGACTAAATGAAATGCTTAAATTTATTGGGTTTCCAATTTTCTTTTATGTTGAGATTCTAGAAATTCTACAAAAAGCGTTTTCTATAAATAGGATTACATTTTTTTTGTAAATAAAAATGTGAGAAATTCTCAGAAAATATTATTTTTTATCTTTGAGGTAACTTATCACTAAGGTATGATAACGCAGTGTTTATTTTATTTCCACATACATTTTTTTAATTAAATAGAAACCCGAGAAGATGAACTACAAAAGATTAATAAAACTTAATCAAGAAGATACTCTTGTATTTATCTTGAAGTGTAAGATTATTAGAAGTAGACACGGTATACGTATAAAAGGAGTTTTTTTATTATCTGATAGAAAAGAAGTTCGTTTTGACCATAAGATATTGAAAAAATTGAGTAGGAAGATTTTTAATCATGCTGATGGAAAATGGATTAAATATGAATGTCTTTTTGCTAACTTTTAATTCAATTGTTGAACAAACAAATATGTAAAAAGATTAGAATTCTTATTAAGATAAGTGTTCGTTGAGAAAAACAGAAATGGTTGAAGAGTTAACGGCGAGTGGACTTATTCTGTTTGAGACGCCTAGGAAGGATTTTCAAATATGACTGGTCTGAACTCCTTTTGACAGCTTTTATAATTGCATCCAGCATATTATGGGCTTGCCTGGAGCCAATGCACCAACAATGTAAAGAATGAAGTAAGGTTAGGTAATGAAATTAGTAATGAATCAATTCTTCATTTACAGCAAGTGAATTTGTCATATAGGTAACTTATTAGCGTATTGTTAAACAGAACCTGCGGCCAGTGGCTGACTGGCTCTTAATAATCAGGTCTGCTGTTGTAAGGGACGAATACATTGTCATTTATGTAAATATAACTACTTATTGTAAAATTATTGTTTCATTTTTAAAATTGGGAAATAAAATATAGAAAGCAAGAGTAACAACATTCTACTTATTTCTATACTGTTTAAATTTTGCTCAACACCTTTTTTTAATTCATTTGATAAATTTACAAATAATACCACGCCACACTAATTAACAATAGTGATTGTAATAGATATTCAATGAGGACTTGAAATATGCATGAAAAATTTCACAAGTTGAGTCAATGAACAAAGCACGACTTCCGGATTTGAACCGTCTCATGTCGAGAACAACGAAGGAACTCAACGTTTCGCCCGCAATTGTGTGAGGTTTCTCCAGTAGATTAATTGAAAGCGCCAAAGGCCGAAACAAATGCAATATAAAATTAAAAAAAAAGAAGAGAAAGAGAGAGCAGAAGCTGCCGTCCTTCTGCTCTCTCTACATGTGAACCACGTCAGTGGTGCAATCCTTCTTCTATTTTGTAAAGGTTCACATTCTCTCGCGCCAGTTAATTTAGAGAAACTGTTGAAACTTATAGACATGCATGCAACCTCAACTTAGACACGGGATAATCACCGACCGTAATGAAAATCAGTCACCAGAGTAGTTGATCCACCGTAACTTCTCTCCTCCTTCACTCGAGTGAGTGCTTGGTGTCCATGAAGTAAACTGTCAAGTTAGTAGTGTGAAAGGAAGTGCAAATTGCTAGTGTCACAGACACTCCGCGACCACAAGCCTGATTCGGTAAATTTAGGTCGAGCAAGCTTAGGCCAAGGAGGCAGCTACCTTTCTCCACGTCTTAAAACATCCATTTGTCAGGTTCCCCTTCCATCCTATTTTGGTGGCCAGAATCATTGCCCCTTCTTTACGCAAACACTCACCCTCGTATCCTATCTACCTTATTGACAGTTTAGTAGATATCAGCCCTTTTCCTTTTATCCCTTTCCTAACGGGTGACTCAGTAGCTGTGGAATGGACCGACAGTAGAATCGACCTAGTGCCTCGCGCGATCTGAAGTCATCCTGAGAACCACACCACGAAAATGGGTTTGAAAAGAGGTGTATGACCAACACGTGCAACCTCAAGTATAGCCATTTTTTACATCAAACGAAACATAGCCATCTAAATACTGCTATCATCAATAACAGTGTCGTTTTTGTTGCTGACGATATCCTCCAATCGCGGATTTATCGTAAAGAGAAAAACAGCTGCAGATCGCGATCCCATACTATTTTATTCTATCGATCGACTGAAGAGGCTAAAAGAAGCCTCTAACAGCCAGTACCCTACTTCGTAGGTTATAAAACAATGTTGACCATACACCCCCTTCACTCGGAACGGAAACTCCTCTGAAATGGTTCACATGTGGAGCTACTGCGGTTTTCTACTTTCTCGGTTCGTCATTTTTGCTTAATTTTATGTCACATGTGTTTTGCCCTTTGTGCCGTTTTTTATGCTGATATTTTCTTGGGTGCTTTTAATTAATCTCTTAAAGCTTTCAGCTCTTTCGTTATTTGGAAGTCGTACTTTTTTTAACGAAAATCTTAGTCTATTTTTAATTTAGAGAAAACTCTCCCACAATTTACTTGCTATGTTCACTGTTTCGTCTTTCCTGCATTCTTGTAGCTTTTTTATCGCAGTTTTCGTATGTACTCTTCATTATACAGAGTGAGTCAGAGATAGTCGCCTGCTTGGATTTGGCGCGCGATAGAACAGATGGTTTTTATCGACTGTAATTACACGAGAGGTCTTTTTTTGTCCGGATAAAATTGATTTTTTTAACTATAATTTGGTTGCTTGGTAAATTGACGATACAAACCACCTACGATAAAAAAAACGAGTCCGAAGGACGAGTTTTTTTATCTGGTGGTTTGTAGAGTCAGTTTACCAAAAAGAAACCAAATTAGAGTTTAAAAAATCAATTTTATCCCGGAGAAAAAAACCTCGAGCGTAATTCGATGAGATAATTTAATGAATAATAAAAAGGAATAACTAGGTAATTATGAAGAAGTCAAGAACACATTTATTAACTTGAAAATGACAATTATTAAAAACAATAATCAGGTTCGAGAAAGTGTGCCATGGAAGTTTAAACACATTTTATCCAGATGCAAAGTTAGGGCTAACTTTATCCGATGTCAAAGTGACAAATGTATCGCGGCTTATGGGATTTTTTATACATGAATTAAATTATCAGTTTTAATACCACGAGAGCAAACGAAAATAATCGATTATACCTACCGAGCGACGAGACGTATTCTGCGAAACACCACGACAGCGTAGCTGGAGTGGTGTTTTAAGGAATACGTCGTGTCGCGAGGTAGGTATAAGATTATTTTCGGTTGCTCTAGTGGTATTCGATACGATTATATAACAAATAAAATTTAGAATCAACTATTATTTTTGCTTTCAAAAGCGATGCTTTTTTGACAGATTAATTTAATTTATTGCATGCACAGGTATGTCGATGACTTCAAAATAATTGTTACTCTGACAACGATTGCTTGAACCAATAGTGTTGCAGGCTTGGAAATACCGAAACGATTATACAACGTCGTGAAGCGTATATTCACTTATCTATATGTGGTAACTAGGATAATTCGCAACTACTATTGGCTAATTTTATTATGAGTTGTATAATCACTTGTAATTACACGAGTGCTTCGAAATTATCGATTTGTAATACGAACGTTGATTAGCAACCACGAGTGTCATTTTTTGACGTTTTAATTTCCCGACGTGCAACGGAGGGAAATTTGTCAAAAAATGACACGAGTGTTGCGTTTTAATCAACTTGAGTATTACAACAGATAATTTCAGAAGCACGAGCATGTAATTCGGTAAGATTATTTCATGATACAGTTGTTTATTTAAGCATCTACTTATTAACATAAAGATTAGTATTTGACAGTAAAGTAAAAAATGGGACACATGTGACACTAGTTTTCAGCGTTGTCACGAAGATAAAAACAGTCGAAAAGGACAATAAAAAATTATCGAATTATCGCTGTAATCCAAAAAATAAAGCCTTGCGATTGGTCAAAAACGAAGTAGAATGAAATAATCAGTTTTAATTGGCACTCGCATTACTGTCGTGTTAATGTGGAAGTTTCCGTTCATCTATACCGTTGTTTTCATATGCGCAATTTGAGGTTAACAGACAGTTATAGACACATAGCCTAATGATGCCAACCTTAGCATATTATCGAATTTGCAGAAATTCGAATTGAATTTAGATTTCGCAAACAAAACAGTTTAAAGAAAACATTAAACAATCAATCGATTTAAAAAATACCACCAATCATTTAAAAATAACCTAACCTGACCTTTAGTGATCTAATAGTGACGGATATTAAGGGAAAATAGAATATTTCATAAACACTAAAAATGTAAGAACTCGACATTAATTTCTTATCTAATTGCACAAAAAACCTACATTTAAATTATTACAAATTTATTTAATTATATTATACCCATAACTATTTTATAATTGCCACTTGCCTAATAACAAAGTTGTTGCAAGTGAATTGGCAACAGTTAAAAAATTTATGATATATGTGAAAGGTTAAATAAAGAAGGATTTGTATAGATTGAAAAAGTTTTGTCCGGTATTCGGATATGGAATATTAATTTCTGATTCTGAGCGAAGATATTAAACACAAACACAAAAGTGTGAAGTTCTTTAATTAAAAAAAGTTGTATTGTTTGTGGGATTCCGCTTTTTAAGTGTCTTTTAGGAAGCGAGAAAAAACAAAGAAAAATAACTAAAGAAAGCCTATTATCAGTACTTCTAATTACAGTAAACTATACAAAATGTGGAAATAAATATCAGTCAACAGTTGCAACGGGTTCAAGCCAGGGACGAACCCATGGGTGGGGGGGATGGGAGGAGAAGCTCCCCCCTCAAAGGTGATAATTTTGTGCGAGAGTTGGCAATTTCACAATTTGAGAAAAATGAGAAGATAAGAAAATGTGTCCAAAACAATTTATTTTTTTAAATTTAATCTAATTGTCATGCATACACGTTGGAGAGTTTTAAATAAAAATAAGATTTGTGTAAAATACTAATTTTGCTTCATATAATGTTACATTTTGTACAAATAAAAATATTTTCTTACTAGTAGTTGGTATTTTCATCGTAATAAGTTGACAATTCTAAGGTTACCCCCCCTCCAAAAAAACTCTTTAGGTTCGTCCCTGGTTCAAGCATTGAGAAAAAATCTATTTCCGACTCTTGTCCACTATGTTACTTGACTTTAGCGGGATAGAGCTTTATGCTTCGAGTTCAGGTTTATATCCGCCATGTAGTATCTAATTACATATATATAAATATATTACAAAACAAGAAGCAAATGTTTCATAACGTAATTGATTGTTTATAGGGTCATTCCATGCGAAATCGATCACTAAAATGGGTCGATCTCACGGATTTCGATGAAAATCAATTATGAGGTAGTAATCAACTAAAGAACATAACTTTCATTCATCAATTTGCTATATTACGCAGAACTTCGGAAATATTCAACCTAAAAAAATTGTCAACACTGCTTGCACGTCTTTAAAGAAATATAAATATCTCGAAAAGTATTTATCCTAGAACAAACATTTTTTTTATAAATTACTCACAAGAAGACGGGCTTTTTGGACGGCCTAATAATTTTTTGCTACCAAACGTATTTCTATTTTTTTCTTAACGAAATATTCTAAAATTGCAAAACAATCGGTGTGGTCACATTTTTAAAACTCTGAAAAAAATTGTACAGATTCTTTGAACATTTCTGTATTTAAATGCAAAATGGCAAGCTGGACATTTTAATAGTTTTTGCAGGAGAAATTTCTAAGGAGCGCATTGCAAGCAGTTGGTGCACCATAGCCCACGACCGGCCGGCGAAAAATTATTAGGCCGTCCAAATAGCCCGTCTTCTTGCGAGTAATTTATAAAAAAAATGTTTGTTCTAGGATAAATACTTTTCGAGATATTTATATTTCTTTAAAGACGTGCAAGCAGTGTTGACAATTTTTTTAGGTTGAATATTTCCGAAGTTCTGCGTAATATAGCAAATTGATGAATGAAAGTTATGTTCTTTAGTTGATTACTACCTCATAATTGATTTTCATCGAAATCCGTGAGATCGACCCATTTTAGTGATCGATTTCGCATGGAATGACCCTATATGCAATTGTGTGTCCTCACGCAGACTTTTTATAACTATTTTACAACATATTCTTTTAAAATTAAATTAATACACTGCACGTCTTGTAATTTTATCCTTACAAGAAAAATCTTTTTAGAAATCATTTCACGATTTACGACAAATCAGTATAAAAGTATGACTTGTATTTATTTATGTGATCGTTGTCATTAAGTATGCAAATGTCATTGTTTTAAGTACTTACTGCACTTTCAAAGTAAGCAACTTCAAATATAATTTTATAGCAATCTGTGTACTAATACAGCGCTATTATATTAAACTGCAATATGCTCTATGTTGCATTTTAAAATAATCGTCTTGCATTTACTATATTTTTAGGCAACCAACAATACATAACCGCTCAAAATGCAGTAGACGTTTAACTCTTTCATTTCAATCGAGGATAATTTAGGACTAATTGACTTTTTTTAAATACAAACGTAAATGAAAATACCATTTATTGTAAAATAAAAAATGCAAAGGTGTATTATTTCGTGGTAAAATGCATGCGTACTTACCACAACCAACCAATTTAGCCTAATGTTTTTGTTTTATTATTTTCAAATGCAATATATAAAAATAGTGTATGTTGCATTTTAATTTAATAATACTATATATGTGCACGTTGCGTCTGATGGAGCAACAGCAAGCAGCAACAGTCTTAGAAAATTAAGAATTGAAATATTATTCTTTGCTGTGATGAAAATTGAATTTGCATCCAACATGTATTACTCTTGTCAGAAGAAAGAGATTTAATATTTCTGGATTTCTGTTTACGAGAGCCTCTATTTAATATGAAAATTACATTTCATTCGCAAGAATTGATTTTACTTTTTCGGAAAATTTTAATATTTATGAGGTAAGAGTCAGTTACATTATTGTAAATCATGTATATAAGTATGTATTGTATTTATTCAGTGTGGTAAAATTTCCTTCCTGTATTAATTAATAGATAAATCTTATTTATAATATTATCGTTTAATATAGGTTTAAACTTATTGCATTTAATTATACCTTTATCATACATTGAAATATATGAAAAACCCTGGGCCGTCACTACAGGCTTGGAGGTCCAAGGGCAACAAATAATTATGAGGCCCCCACGTTATCTTCCCTTTACCTCTACACCACTTTCATTTAGCAAGCCTTTTTTAATAGGGTTGGTATTTGGTGTTTTTTTATTAAGATACAAGAATGGGCATTTAAAACAGACAAAACACATTTTTACTTGTCACATTGAATTTAATATAAAGCGGTAGAAGCTTGCTAACCAGTTGGCTAAGGCGTTAGCCTTATACTGCAGCGACCCCGGTTATTATTATTAATTTAGTGGTAGTCGATAGGTCACGTAGAAGGCCTCTATCGCGTTGTAAAAACTTCAGCACCAGGTGGAGTACCACCCCTTATACGACATGCAAGCAAGCATATAAAACTTACGAATTTACAAAATCCTAAGTCTACACAGGTTGAGTTTTAACTAAAAACAGATTACATTAAATTCTGTTTCCTAACTTTTTTACAGCGATTTTTAAGACAGCGAGTGTAGGCTATTGCAGGCAAAATTGCAAAGGCGCTGTTATTCATTATAAAATTTATAAGACAAAACTGAAAAAAAACCGCTATTTATTTTTATGTTTCACATGCATATTATTTGTTGTTTATACCTGTGATACCTGTTATACCTGTGTTTATACGAACTATATTAACAAGTCTATAACAACCAGGGCATTATAAGCAGGCATATATAGTTTATAACGCCCGCTCAACGTTTACTTTGCAATCGGAGTCGGCCCTACGTTTGATAGTAATGTAACGTTCTTTTTTGAATAACACTAAAAATGCTGTTTAATCTTTTATTAACAAAGGAAAATATTTACAATAACAAACACTAATTTAATCTTAACTATTTACAAAACACAATTAACGAACTTAATCTAACTTTATTTACAGGTTATTTATTTTACTACAATTTATATTACAAAAATATTTATTTATATTCTTATTACACCTTGAGCGCGCCTATATAATTCGTTGTTGACGGCTCTCCTTCTTGCTTTGCGGCGCTTAGATCCATTCATTCATCGTTCCGGAAACTTCTACACAGTCTGAAATCTTCTCGTTTGTTCGCGGCCCGTGTATAGGGGTTTTATTTAGCGGTGGATGCGTCATACAGTCTTGAATGTTCAACGACGGTGTATAGGGGTTAATCCTTACAGTAATTTGATTCATTAAGTAAGAAATTATATGTTTGCATACGAGTGAGTTGCAACTCAATGATGCAAATAACATGAGTATTGTAACGTAGTTTCTGGATGATCCACGAATTCTTTTGTGCGGACTTCTGCAGAAATTTCTTAGATAAAATTAGCTTTTTCTATATTGCGTTTATAATAAAGCTGTTAAAGCACCCAAAACAGTGCGTTAATAGCTCATTTGAGTGCTTTAATAGCCCGATTTTTCAAAGTTGGTAGCATTAAAACACAATTTAAAAAATCAGAAAATTGACAACAACTTCAGTCTAAAAATTTGAATTTTCATATGTCACATCAGTGTTGTCAACTACCACAAAATTCCCTAAATCTTGAAATTGCTATTTTTTTAATTTAAGAGGTGAATAAAAGGCGCAAAATAAAAAAATAGCGTGAAAAAACTTGTTTCTTCCCCGGCCGTACTGGTAATTTTTCATAGCGGAGAAAAATTTAAAACATGCCTTCTTTTCGGATAGGAAGTAAAACTGTAGGCCCCGTGTCAATGCAATATTTGGCACGATAAAGATCCCTACTGGGGGTGGAATTCCCCCAGATTCGGCGAAATTCTAGTAGGGTCGGCCAAATGATCATAGTAATCGGTGCCATGAGGTACGAAGGATGCTCTGCCATCCTGATTCCTCGCTCAAAAATAAATAAAATAAAATAAATAAAACTTGTTTCATAAATCATTATTGCACTCGTTTTAAGAAAACTCGCCGCAAGCAGTTCGTTTTCTAAATTTGGATTCGTGCAATATATCTTGCCTTATGAAACTCGTTCTTTAATAGATGACATGTATTATTAGGATTTTTTCTTTGTTTTTATGTTGATAACAACCAACAACAAAAACATTTGAATTTAAAATTTCATATCTCTGTTTAACTTTTGCAATTTTACCAAAGTTGTTATCGATAAACGTAGAAATTTCTATTTTTACAAATATTAGGTTGAGTCAAAAGTTTCTGCAACTTTGTGTCTAATTTTGTTTTGAAGAGTTTAACATAGGAGCCATATTCAATTTGCATTGTTTACGTATGCCATTGAGTGTAGGAGTGTAGGCTATTGCAGGCATCATAGCAAGCGCTGTTATATATTATAAATAAGTTTAATTTGTTAATGTTTTAAAACTTGATATATTTTTAAATCGATTTATTTAATGTTTAAACAAGCTGCGTTTGGTTTTTTTAACTCTTTTAAGACAATTTCGTAAAAAACTTCTTCGCTTTCGGGGGTCCCCTATGTTCAGCGCTGCTCCGGTGGTAGCTACGGCACTGGAAAAACCAGTATTTAAATTACATTTCCGCTGAAATTTTCAGCGGATGCTTCAGTTACAAGAAGCCTATAAGAACAGAAAACGCTATACTTAAGCAGAGTTGTAATTGGTTATCCTGGAAATCCTCATGATAATAATTCGAAATGCAGTCGCTCACTTTAGTTGCGCCATTTTTGAGTATAAAACGAAAATGCCGCCTACTCTCATCCAGGCCAATTTCATACACTAATGCCCGGGGATCTTTTTCGCGTTTAGTTGAAGATGCATTGAAAACTTTCAATGTATGGTATCTGAATTTTGTGTTTTGTGTTTGGACATGCATTCCTTTTTAAAGTTACTCCAGCACATTGAAGCATTTTGACTTACGGTTCACAAATTTGGAGAATAACTTCTTTATTTAAAAAGCACTATTAAAATATCCATATTTCGTTACTATACTGTGTAACGTTACGTTTCTGTCGGTTTTCAAATAATACAATTTAGTATGCATATTTAACAAAAAAAAACCCTAAATGCGGTCCTGCGTATTCATATATTTTCTTTCAATGTAAAATCACCGTGGGTATACTGCATAAAATAAACCCCATAAAATATTAAAGATCATCTCAAAGAAGCACTCCAGACTAATAAAATTGTTTTTATAAGAATTTACGGATCTCATTTTAAATAAAGGTACTGTTTCCACACGTGTTTAGTATCTACCATTTCATATTGTTCGTAGGAAAAATAATATTTTCGAATAGACTAGTCTTTTAAAATTTAAATTGTCAGCTATTCTCGTCAATGTGATAGAGAAACTGCAAATATTCCCATTTAAACAAGTTGAAATTCTATGAAAAAATATCATTAAAACCTCTCCTGCCTTAATTTATGATTTCCTTGTACGTGCTTATTGGTAAATTTCAAATAAACACATCTGCGCTTCGAAAGACATCATGTCTGCAAATCTTCTTGTGAAACCCCGGGCTCTGAATTTTCCTTGTGTAAAAATACTAATTTTGGTTGGCTTAAAAAAGTCACGTCATTCCCTTGTTGGTCAATTTGAAAGCGTACCCCTCTTAAAACTCCGTCTACCGTCAAAAATGTCTTTAGTTTTTACAGTCAGTTTACAGTCAGGATTTAATAAAGTAAGAAGAGAATACACACAGGGAAAAACGCCTTTACATATCCGGCCGAGGTGTCGGTCCCCGTGCCATAAACTAGTATTTTTAAAGTTAATTGCCAAGGGCATTTTCAGAATATTTTTGCTGCGTTTTAGTTAATATTAACGTACAGTAAATACAGTGATTGTGGAGAATTAATTTTTTACCGAAACTTAAAGTTTAATACCGTACAGTTTCCCGAAAAAAATATTAGAGAGTAATCAGTGTTTTGGTGGCAATTTAGTTCTGCAATATCGTCGCCTAGTTGAAATTTCTATGAATTAAGCTTTTATAAAATCTTGTCTGGATATAATTTGAAATCGGATAATGTTAAACTTAAATAAAACTTAAATCGTACGTTTTAGCGGATGTGACTGTTAATAAAGGCAGTCTTTTCTTCCTACAAGTTAATGTAAATAAGGAAATAAACACCTCTTTGTATTACAGTATTGTGAATTTTAATTCTCGCAGTTTTGGGTTATTACTGATTGCAGAATTTTATGAAGTTTTCTAGTTTCGACAGTTCAGTGACAATTGTTTATACCTGTGTTGGTAAAGGGCAATATAAGTTTGTTCTGATCTAGTTTTGTGAATTGAACAATTTGAACAAGGTATTGTGTACTATCGACTCTTTGAATTTTGTGAACATTGTGTAAGTTGTATATTGTTTATGTACCGATTATTTTTATGTTGTTGTATGAAAACGTTCCCATTTGATAAGAGCTCTTATGCAGGGTATTGTGACTTTACTTAATGATTTTTTATGACTACTTGAACTTTTTGGTTCATGAATAAACATAATTTTTAAACCTAATTAGACTAAATAATATTGACCCCTATAATTATAAAAGTCTTTATTTATATTTTATCCAACCTAACTTTGACATTACCGATTATAACTAACAAGTTGAATTAAATTTATTAGATCTGACTCCAGTTTCTGGTTAATGGTGCCAGGTATTATTCTAATTACTATCATTATCAAACTTTTATATTCAGATGGCGCCCAATTATATGCATTTTATTGTGACTTAAAACCTTTATCTATTCTTTTACAATTTGAAGCTATTGGAAACAATACTTACGACCTGGAATTTAAATTTGTAAAGATAAGATCTCAAGCTGTGGCAATTTTAAGCATTACCGTAACGTAAGTATAATATTTGGAAGTTTTTATGAGTTTCAGGAGTCCATCGTGCAACGTATATTTTTCTTATGTTTGAGTTTTATAGTTAAAGTCATACTTTTAGTCCAGAAAACTAAGTTGTGTTACAACTGCTTATGTTAACGAATGTTATTCATATATCTAAGTACGTTTTAAAAAAGAGCTTTTATGTATTTTCACGCAACATTTGTTTGCATATGACTTGATAATTATGGAAATGTTTCACAAACGTTTTTAAAACATGAATATTTTCAAGACTGTAATTTTATACAACCTCCTAAAGTAAAATATGCAAAACTATAAATACAGCAGATTTATTAACTACAATACTTTACATAACTCGGTCTCCTTTAATTACGAAATTCCAAGATAACGTAGTTTACGTTAAATTCCTTGACTTTCCATGGTACGGCGCGACATCGCACATAAAATCGTTGTAAAAACCGGGAAAAATAAAAGAGGTCATTGTTTTACATCACCAAGAGCAAACAAAATCTACGGAGACAAAAAATTTAAGAATACAAATTAAATCAAAATTAATTTAATGTAATTTAATGTGCATACATAGTTTTTCTTGCTATCAATAAAAGCAGATGATGCTATTTACAATGATATACTTGAAAAAGCAATACGACTCTGCATCCTGCTTTGATGTACAATTTATTTTTAGTAGGAGCTTTTCAATACTTCAGTATTCTATTGTATTCTAAACATCTTTTGTTGCTTTAGAAAACAGTATATAGTGTTTCTGAGATAGAGGGTAGTAGAACATTAAAACCGGCAACACGATAATTTTGCAACACGTTGAGATAGTCTGATCAAATACTTATATATAAATAATATAAATATATATTTATATTGACTTATTATGCACATTAAGCTTTCAAAAATAATCATTTATTTAGTAGTTTTTAATAATTTTAATTTAACATATGAAAACAGATTTTTATACAAAGAGGAATTAAATTCTGTGAACATGCGAATGAGAAAACTTACTTCTCAACATCCAATACATAGTGTTAATTCCACAATCATTGAAAATTCTACAAAAGAGAATACATTTAATAAGTCTTAATAAATTTAAAATCGTCTCCCAATAATAATTTGTATTATTTTTATGTATTATTTTTAAATATATTTTTTTAGGAATTTGCTTTAATAGCTTGTAATAAATTGCAGCTAATAAGTCTATAATATCTTTTCTTAAATAAACATATATATTTTATACTAATAATGGAATGGGGGACTGTGGTTTATCACAACACTATATTTAACAGTGTCTAATACCGTTAAATACAGTGATATATTTTACGTATTTTTAAAAACATATTTATTTTTATTAACTACACTATGTACATCTTTTACGTTTTTAAAAATTTCAGTAGAATTCCTTATTTCTTTTTAGGTATACACATTTTAAATATTTTTGAGTTTCTTTAATTTACCTGGTACGCCATCATAACTATACACTATTTAACGATATTTTTTGTGTTTATACCTTATGCCCTTTATTTGAATACTAGCGTTGTTTATATTCCCTTTTAATAAAATTTTAAAAATGTAAGCTAATTTGACTAATTTCATATATAACATCGCTATATAAAGGTAAAAAAATATTTTAGCAAATTACAGAATTGTAAAGGTTTATTTAAAACTATTCAGAATCACCTTCCTTTATTAAGCTTTTTTAACTTAATAAAATTGTTTTATAAAAGAATTTTTAATTTTTGTTATTTATCTTATATTTGTTGTGACCTCATTAAATTAATATTAAAGATTAGTAATTTAAAATAATTTTGCTAATTTTCTGTTTGAACTAATGTAATAATTAATATGTGCCGAAAACTTAGTTTTTGTAAAGTGAATTATTTCAAGAGGTTTTAGATAATTTGATTATAATTATTATTTTACATATTTCGTCTTTATTAAAAAATATATTCAATAAAAAATATTTTATTGGATAAGCATATTCTATTCAGTATTCAATGTAGGTATTCCCACTTAAATATTTTGAAGATACATGCATTTTTTTATTAGAGATTTTTAGAATGTTTTCAATAAATTTAATAAAGTTAATTAATATATTAAATATATTTAATATTTAATTCAGTTGTCTTTTAAATATGTACCTATATACCTCGTACTATTTTGTATTTAAGAAATATGTAGTACAATCTTATATATATTTTATAAGGTTTAAGAATTATATATACTTCTATTAAACTCCTTCTTCGTATTAAAATTATTCCAGTGGATTTTAATCGATTTAATATTTTTGTTTTTGTTTGTGTTTGTTTATTTAAAAAATTTAAAAGCTGATTATAATTGATCGTGAAGCATGCTCATTAATTTTAAAACAAAATAATTGCTTACCTAAAAAGCTCAAGTTTAAAGTTAAAATATTTACATTACTTTGTATATTTCATGTTTTAAGTTACATTGCAGATTACGTTTCTTATGTAAAATTTAAGTTTAATTATTTTTATCAATTTAACTTATTTATACATATGTGTGTATGTCTCGCAAATAGTGTTTTAAGTTCCCACTAATTTAAATACATGTAATTAACATACGAATAAACAAATAAATATAAAAAATTAAGAAAAAAGTTAACTAATATACCAATAGCTAATATAAAATATCTAATAAGAAAGAAATTACTAATTGTTTTCCTAATTATACCATTTTAATTCTTGCTTCGAATTTACAAGCATATTAATCAAATTAATGTCCGAATTTTGAAATGTAAATTTGAAAATAGGTTATTTAAAAATTAAATAACGATATATACTTTTACTCTTGGTATTGTTCTAAAATGTTTTATTATTTTACTTTTTGATACTTAGTTAAAAATTAAATTTTGTTTGACTCCTCAAAGTTCGTTTATTTATTTATTCTTGAATTTGATTTTTATGAATGTTTAGCAAATTGTAAAATTCGATAGACATGAAAATTAAAGTATATAGCATATAAATGTTTTAATCTTTTTAGTTATATTTTGATTATTGTTATAATACTGTTACTGAATTAAAGAGCTACTTGAAAAAAATTTAAATATTTTATAGTTCTAGTATGTATTAGTATATTAAAATATTTATTTGGAATATTTTGTATAACACAATATATACCACTAAATATTTGTTTAATATTTAATTTAATTTACACTAGAATATTTAAAATTGAAAATCTTTAGTAAAAATAAGTCAATAATAATAATTAATCGTCAAAGAATCATCAATACAAAAACTTGAATTCAAATCAAGTTTCTCAGCTCTCAGAAATATTCTCAGATACATAACAGTGATCAATTACTGATTGCTATTAGTTTTTGAGAATATTACTTTTTACTTGTAAATTCCCAACGTTTATTTATTTAATTTATTAAAAATATAAAAGTAAAGTCGCTAATGGAAGTTTCCATATTATATTAAATTGTCTTCGTTTATTCGATAACAGACAGCGTCACTTCTATTTTTTTTGTACATAAAGTAAAATAGTCAATTTTGTTAATTTATTTTTTTAATATTCACTTACAAACTTTTTAAAAACTACTGTTTTGTGATAGTTTGGCTTGTATACGTTGTAGTACAAATATTACAGTATATTCTACAAGTTACGCCCGTAGCTGACAAATATGATTGACATAAATTTATTAGATTAATACAGCACCTTCTATTAAAATAGACTGTTACAAAAACATTTTATATTAATTGATACTTCATAAAATATATTATATAAAAAAATGTTCAGTTTTCTTTCTATTTGTTTGCTTATAAATTATCGATGCTTTTCATAATTGGATTCATTCGTTTAATAAATAAGCCTAATAATTGGCGGCAAAAAGTCAATTAAAATTTTAAAATAGCTATTTCCCATTGAGAATTATTACTTACCTATTGGTAGTTTCAGCTGTGATATTTCCAATACATAATCCGCAAGCTAATGTATAATCGGTACTAACGGAATCTTCGTATCTTATATGTACATTTGTTACATTTAATTGTAGATTATTAACGATATTGGTAAGAAGGTGTTCGGAAAAGTAATTTGGACCTCCAATAAATTCCTTTTCCATATCTAATTCGGATAAGATTTTCCTTTTTAAAGCTCTCAGTAAGCGTTTGTCTTTTTCCGGATCGTATTTTTCGAATTGTACAATCGGCTCCGCAATAATATGTATGTCTTCTATATTTATAACAACTGGTTCGTTCCATAAATAGTTCCATGGTATTTTCAACCATATTTTGCCGATAGTTCCAATCTTTACTTTTATTGGAAGGTTTAATTCGTACTGGAATTTTTCAGTTAGTAATCACAATGACGAAACAGATTTTTTAAAATACAGATATGCATTACTTACTAGTGCTTCAGATTTTAATTGCAGGTCCGTCAACTGCACATGTCCAGAAAAAATTCCCACATTTAAATTTTCGGTGTCAAGGTCCACAACATATTTTCCTAATAATTGGTTTAATAGTCGAGCAACAACACTTTCCAACATTTTTTATAATTTTAATTAAGTCTTTTATTTATTAGAATTTAATGATCCTTAAATGAAACAACTTCTTTAAGATTTTCATTAGTTGAGATCTTAACATATTTTTGTAAGGATAACGAAATTAAGGAGATGTCAGGACTCCAAACTAACTTTGTTATACTTAACGATGGAGATGTAATTACATTATTTATAAGAATTAGCACTAATATCTTTTCAAACGTTTCAATTTTTTAAAATAAATTACACGTTCGGCAAAATTTTGCAGCTGTATTACTTGACGGTGGTAAAATATCATATGACGTTCTATTGATTTAAATTCGGCACAGAAGCAGTGCGGTTCGGACCGCCGACATTTTATCTTGAGGGGTTGGTATACAGGATTATCCTTCAATGCGTGGCGCCCACCTTTAAATCAATATCACAATTAAACGGGTAAACACATAAAAATAATTTAAAATTTTATATTTCAAATTAACTTTAAATAAGTCAGTATCTAAGAATAAATGCCATTCAAAATTATCCATGATATATGAATATACTAATTACTTCATCTCACAGATGAGTACTAATTCTGGTACACAACAAAATTATTACAATTATCAATTTTCAATGCAATAGCTGGATTTGTAACTTAAGGGTTGCATAATAGCAGACAAGAGTGTTGAGTGTACGGTGCTTGCTGACTTAAGCATAATATGGTTAAAGCTACATATAAGGCTGGGCCAAAAAAGGTGGTCCACAAACATAAATACAAGAACACTAACAGGTAAACTAATTTTGAAAACTGATATTTTTAAATAAAATTAGCGATTCGTTGAATTTTACTAAAAAAATGTTTTAATACCTTGACGAGTAATATTTTGAATAAAGCAGTGTCTACTAGCCGGTACAAATAACTACTTTCGTTGCCGATAGTTATTTCCTATTGGTTTATCTTAATTGGGGCGGAATTACCTGCAACCGAATTTATAGCCGGTAGCTGTAAAAACAAAAAATTTAAATGTGGCGGACGTCCGAAGAGCCTGGATGTCCAACGCGCGTCCACAATGTAAGGTTTGCCGCATGGCAAAGCTGTGCATGTCTACTGGATCGACCACGTGACGCCATTTACTCAGCAGATTTGTCTAGGTAGATACAAACTAAAGCGACCAATGCTCAGTTTTTCCATTACAGACACATCTACGGCGACGTGTGATGACGTCGCCCGTTCGTTCAACAGCCAGACGACGCCTTCGCACGCCGCCACTATCAACACCACCACCGTTAACCAACCCAGGAAAAGAATCAACCTAGTCATGTTTCCTTACCTTCTCTCGGCGGGTGTCCTTGCAATGGAGGATTCGGCAGGAGCTGCCCAGGTAGGGGACACGGTCGAGAGTATTGCCCAAACATACTATATCTCCACTCTACAAAGCTGTAGAGTCATAATGGGCATATAATAGCTACTGCTCTGCTTTTCAGAACAGAAATTAACTTTGATGATTGACTGACTGAAAACAAAAATAAAGATCTGAAGTGTCACGACGTGTCGTCACAAGCCTAACATATCCTTTATCTTGCATTTCAGTAAATTAAAAAGATAGGTAAATAAGCGTTGTTAATAAGAACAATTTAAGATACAACTATCCGTTGCCAGCTAGCGGACGTAGCCAAGATGAAAAATAAAGTTTGGAAATTTCATTTCCACCTTCATTGTGAGAAATACTGACTAAATGCCTTGAATAAGTAAAAATATTTTTTTATATTTAATGAATTATTGATAAACTTGCATGATATATCGCACCTGCTGTTTAAGCAAACCCGTTATATTAGCCTTACTTCACTTAGTCGCTAAGCGTTACGCTAACTAGTAAATAAAAAAGCAAATTCCTAATACAACCTAAATTTTTGTAATTATTCTACCGGCTATAAATTCGGTTGCCGATAGTTTCACCCCATGAAAGTAAACTAATAGGCAATGTTTGGCAACGAAAGTAGTTAGCGGTGTCGGTTATGTAGATACTTCGTTTAAATAAAGCATAATGCAGTATATAACTGTAAATGATCGTTTAAAATAATTACCAGTAGAATACCTGCAATCCTGCAATAAATGGTATAAAACTAGAATTATTAAAGTGGCCACTTTAAGCGGAAGCTTTCAAGTAGTATATTGTACTGTATGAATGTATGGTAAGTCGATGTTTAAGTAAAGCACAAAATAAAACCGCCATATCATTAAAATCAGACCAAATAATATTATTTGTTGGTTATCTTATGCTTCATATATCATAAATATATCTGATGGGTTAATTAAATTGCAAATCTAAAAAGGGGAATCTACGCACTAGTCCAACTGGGATAGTTTTTGGTATTTTCTTTTGATGACCATACTGAGGTGTTATCTAAATAAATAAAAATATGAATATAGTGTTGAATTGAAAAAAATGTAACAGTTTTTTTATGATTGCCACTTGACATGGGGGTTGAAACCGATCTCCATTTGAACAAACTGACATCAAATAAATTTATCAGATAAGAAAAATATTTACAAGTATTAAATCAATTTATCTAAATTTAATTTTGATTTATCTTGTATATAAACGCCAAGTCGGCAGCACGGCAGAGTGGTTATAGTGGATTATCATCACTTAACATAGTTAAGTCGAGTTTGCGTCGGTCAGGACTCGGATGGGTAAACCACGAGCGTAGTGTACTTGCCTACATTGCTCCGCTGCCTCGTCCCCCCCCCACACACACATATCCACTCTGCGGCTCGGTGTGTCCGGCACTTCGACACCGAAACGTATAAGAAGTTAAAGATTATGTATGTATAAACGCCAATGAATCCATTTCAAATCTTTTACAATTGGTACTACAGCATTGATCCAAACAGCTGACATTAAAAAAATCCATACGAGTCGATTATCCAAATCAATAATGGAAACAAAAAAAATCTTCTTTATTTAATTTAAATAAATCGTCCACAATTCCATATAATTGTTGAAGAACGAAAATAAATCTTTAAATTTGTCTCAGGTAACAATTCAATAACATTAACAGAATACATGTGTTGTAACAGAATACATTACATGTGTACACAAGACAGAAATGTAGCTGGCAAAATAAAGATTAAAACAACATCAAACACTTATAGTCTAAAATCAACATTAACTGAGAAAATTAACAAAAACGACCAACGGTCAAAAACCTCATTCAAATTTAATTACAAAGAAAACTCATACCTTCATATTTATGAACTCAAACCTTCTACTCCGTAAGCAAAATGTAACATTATAAATATCAAATAACTTATCTAATATAACTATTCCCAGTGAAATATGTACCCGAAACTGATTTAGTTTCATGGGAGAAACACAATTAAGTAAAGTTCAAATCTAACAAAAAGATAATACCTTCTAGAAAAATGGAAAAACCATCCTAACATGTGGCCTGGGTTGCATAAAACATGTATTACTATAAAACAACCTAAATAATTTATATTCTTTTTATAAATTCAAACTTTATGTAAAAATTGAGGTAACGTCTGCATGAAACTCTTCCTTCTATAATTTCTATTTAAAATTGACAAATCTTTTTGTAACCTAACATGTAGCTTTTAGATTAAATAAACCTAATATCCTAGCATGTCTATCTTTTTATTTATTGCATGAAATAATTATATTTGTGTTTACGATCAAATCGTAGTCTTAAAATACTTCGAAATTTCAAATCATCAAGTAAATTGTCTAAGTAAAAAAATCTGATGATTCCATATCATCTCAATACCTATATCCACATGTAGAGCTGAAAGATTTTTTTCTGCATTACGCAGACTAAAAAGCTATTTACCTAAAAGCATTGCTTAAGGATAGAAAGTAAGTTGCAAATATCTCATTGAAAGAGGTGGTGCACTAAGAAACGTGTTTTCTTTTAAATAAAAGCTTTTTAAATATATTTTCTGTTTTTAATACCATATGTCTCATTTGGAAATCGAATATAAGCATTGACTTGTGCTTTTAAAAAATCGATTCTAAAATCTCTCCAAATAAATAAAGTTATTATTTGTTTATTATTGTTTTATCATTTTGTTTATTAGTATAAATGGTACTCATATCTGGAAAATGATGGAAAAATTATATTTAGTCGTCTCTTTTTTTAAAGAAAAATTAATTAAATAAGTACACTATTCTAAAAATAAGTGTGGCGTACGCGAGCGCCGACATAGCTTAGTTAAACAGAGCGGGGAGATAATAGCCCTAAGTCACTGCCACTACAGGTTCGATTCCAGCTGGGAATTTTTTTTAAATTTAGTTTTTTACAAAACACAATTGAAAATGGAATCTTTTTATTCAAAAATGTTTTTCTGCATAATTTTAATAAATTGCATATAGTTTTGTTTTTTGTTTATTTCTCATGTGATTGGTGGTTTTGCTAAATGTTTTGTTTTGCTGCTCATTACAATTTTTCGCATTTTCTGATGCATTTTACTGACCTGCTTAATGTAATAGGATAAATGTTCAAGTTATTTACTCGTAGTATTTTGGAGTGTGATGCATGCCATTTTCCTGGAAACAAGATAGAAACAAACTTAATAATCTTCGTTAATTAAGTAAGTACCTGTTTAGGTTGTTAATGCAAAGAAGATCACCATTTTTACCTAAACTGTTTTTTAGTCGTGTGCAATACTGTGGATCAGAATTAAAATTTTGAAATGCATTTTATTAAAATTATGTGCAAAATAATATATAGCTAGAATTGAACCTGGGACGACACCGACTTATTTTCACAGAGGTTGTTATCACCCCGCTCTGATTAACTAAACTATGGAATCGTGTCGGCTCTTAAGCGCACCACACTTATTTTAAGTTGCAGTAATTTAAATGATTTTCTTTAAAAAAGGTACTAAATGTATTTTTTTTCATAATACTTAATAAACTCTTTATATATACTTAAATTCTTTATTTAGTTTTACAATTTTTTATTTATAGAAATATATTATATTACAATAAATTAAAATATTACAAATATACAAAATAATTATTAATAATCCATCTCATTAAATAAAAAATTAAATTTAAGACATGAAGGACGTAGTTTATTGCGGTTTTGCTTATTACTCTAGATCGTGTTCGAACCTTTAATATTATTGCGGAAGACGGCGCTTAATACTGATCCTGTGTCTATTTAGAATTGCCCTAACATGGTAACCATGACTTTTGTAAGGAACTACTATCACATTAAGTTAGACCAAATTATAATTATTAACAATCAATTTACGTAATGGCTGTTTTATCTTGTTTGTTATAAACTGTATCCGTAATTGTCTTAATATCGTTGTCTTCACTTTTCAGTGTCGCTTCTAATGGTGCGTTTCCAGTTTCCGGTAAGAACAGTACGCATAATCCCCCGATTACGCCGCATATTCCTAAAGTTGCCATTGGAACACTAGCGTGCATATCAACCTAAAATATATAAAATAAGGTTTGATCAACAACCTGTATCTTTTAAAACTTACCATGTTCCACAAGTAGGGCACAAGTAACAAAGCGATGCCAGCAGTAACATTGCTAGCACCTACACCAATGTTTCTTATGGTAGTCGGATAAAGTTCGGCTGTAAATACAGGAATTACAGCATTCGACGAACTTATAGAGAGTTTTCCAATCATCGCAAATGCGGTAACAAGCCATTGGGAATTAGTTGAAATATAAGGAACCGGAAGCGCAAAAAGGCAAGCTATACCGGCTAGAATGATGGTTACTGCGAGAGGCCATCTTCGTCCCATACGTAATAATATTATTATACTAACTGCTATTGCTGGAATTTCGACTGCTCCAGATATAACCTTAAACAGAGAAACAAAGAAATTAATATTTAACAGATTCAAATTTATGCAATCGGTGTGGGGAAAAGTAATTTAAATATTAATTTAAGATGAATGACGAACAGCACATCAATCATGAATAAGTTATTAACAAAACTAATGTATGTTAAACCTTAGGTGTGATTATTATTAAATAGAAGAAAGTTGCGAACTTGAAATTAAATGAGAATTATTTCCGTGATCGAAACTATTTATACAAATTTAAGTATTATATTAATACCAACTAATTTTAATCTCTCGATTGTTTTTTAGAACGGAAGTACGATCAACAAGTATTTTTATCAAGGGTGGTCATAGAGTTTCCAACATATCTTTGTTTATTTTTTATATACAGTTCGGCCAGGTTTTTGCGGAAAACGGCAGTATATAAGTTGAAGAGCGAGAAAAATATATTTCTCGCGAGAGCGACAGAGATGCGAATTGCAGCTCTACCAGCTTTTCGCGGAGAGCGGAATTGAATAAAAATTAACAACTGGTTCAAAATAGCCTATTAGGTCGTTTTACATGTTTTAAATTACCTTAACATCAGTAAAATAACAAGTTTTTGCTTTTTTATGTTTTTTTCGTGCGACTATTAATTTTTCATGCAATCGAAATACTTTTATTGTCAAAATCATTGATGCAAAGGATAAATTTGTATTTTGCGTTCTGTGCTCAATTCATTGTTTATACTAATATGAAAGAAACATTATTGTTAACTTCTTCATTTTATTCCTTCATATCACCTTACTACTGTTTTAATAAGTTAGAAACGTTAATTAGTACTAAAACTTTAACTTAAAATGTTAACCTAGAAAAATTTTAAAAATAACCTATAGGTGTCAAATCCTGAGAGTGAATTACAAAAACAAAACTACGTAATTTTCTTGATTTTAAATTCAATTAATATACCTTGCATACAAAACACTTACATCTCCCATCTCTGTTGCCCTTAAGAGTGCTATATCTCCCTTACTTTTCATCTTATGCAATTCCCGCATTCCGCAAAAAGCTGTTCGAACTGTATAGCAATATCCGAACATCATCGGTATCGGTAAGACTGATTTCTCTTTGTTCCTAAGTTAAGGTATTGGACAGACGACCGGCTAAATCTTGACAATGGTACTTACGGTACCATATACTTATCAGTGAGTTCTGGAACTTGAAGCTTTCGAAATTTCCTAATTGTAAGTAAAATTATTGATATTATGACGTCATTGGTAACCCTTATTATACTAGTATTCGATAACAGTGAACGTCTTAGATAGGCGGCCGGTTAATTTTAGATCTTTTGGAACGCATTGATAATATGTACTAACAACAATATCGTACATATACCGGTGAACTCACTAATGCGCAAATTCCGGAATTTATCCGAAATTAAGTACGATAAATGGCATTTTGACGTTATACACTGAGGAAAAACATTTAGTTGGATCAATTAAATTTATTTAACTCAACTTAATATTTAGTTTAATTAAATAAATTTAATTGGTCTAACTAAATGCTTTTCTCGATGTAGGTAATTATAATGGGAGCCATTTTGTGTCATAATAATTTTAAATACATATTTTAATTTTTTCTAAATACCTTAAGCATTTAAAAAATAACAAATATTTAAACAATAATTCAAACATTACAATTTTGGCGCTTGATGACAAACACTAATTATATTTCTCATACGGTAATAAAAATTCTCATCTTGGGGTAAATATAGTGTGTAACATTCCTATATTTCTTTATTTCTTGTGATACAATTAGCCGTACAGTTATTTGTTAAAAAATTATTAAAATAGTTACTATTGGAACTCGCCAAATATTGACCTGCATTCTAGCGGAATTTTATTAAATCTAATTATGAGGTAGAATAATAATTATAGTTATATTGGAAGGTTTCAAGGTTATGTTACAACTAAAGATGCATCTCGTTGGTTACATCTCATAGGTTGCATACGCGATTACCTACCGTATATAGACGTTATTTTGTATAATGTTGTTAAAGTCAACTGAAGTACCTTCTATTGTCTGTGTAGTAAGTCTGGTCATGGACACCATTTTGTGTCAGCGGGAAATTTAAATTTAGGGTTTTTAGGCTTAGCGCAGGACCTTTATGTTGGCGACACTTACATTCTTGCTGTTACGAAATGTCGACTGTCAATTTGTTACATATTTGTTATTTACTAATTTTTCTGTTTGAAGGTGATTTGTGGTCTTTAATCTCCGTTGCTTTTTACCAATTCCTGCTTTCATCAATAAAAAAACAGTTCAATGACCAGACTTGTACTACACAGACAAGAATTTGTCATTGTTTTACGTGGGGTACCCGTAATCATACATACCCCCACGTTCCCTTCCAGAAGGAAGTGATTGGGATACGCCCAATCAGCGCGCAAGTTGCATAACCGGCAGTACAGCAATTGCTACCAGATCAGCTCACTGGCCGGAGCGAGGTTGCCTATCCACCCTCTACTAGCTAACTCGTGCATAGTACCGGAGCAGTTGCTCATTGCGCGCTGCTCACCCGCCGGCAACCCCCCGTCCTCTTTCATACGGGCCTAAGTTACCTCGTCCAGCAATAGGACTATTCCCCAACTTAACGCTGTTATTAAGAGGGACCACTGCCCGATCGAATCCAACCTCAATTGTGGCATAATGGTTTTGCCACCCCGATCTACCACTTCTAGGCTTGGTGTTATAGGTCTACACGTTATAGACTCCCGGTGCGTACCCGTATTTGGTGAAGTTGTCTCGATAGTGAGAGGCTATGTGTTCGCTTCAACTGTCCTTAAGTGTAATGGCTTTCAGAGCTTCTCCCAATCACTGTACCCGGCTGCAGTCCGGATCATAGGGTGGTCGGGATAGCTCCTAAGCACATTTACCTGGCGGCCTGCCTTTTCCCATTGCCCAAAAGCGGGATAACCTCACTTCTATTCTCCGCACTTGAAATTCAGTCAAACAGCGGGTTCCTTTGGTGACCATAAATGACTTCGGTCAAACAGCGGGTTCCTTGGTGACCATACATGACCTAGGTCATGCAGCGGGTTCCTTGGTGACCATAAATGATCTCGGTCCAACAGCGGGTCCCGTTGGTGACCATAAATGACCTTATCCCAGGCGAGATTCGAATCCGCCCACACCGGTCTCATCTACCAGGGCTCCCCCTGATCGGTCAGAGTTACCGTCGAGAATTCTCACGAATTTCTCTACACAGACAATAGAAGGTACTACAGTTGACATTATTAGAGTCACTGCATCTAGTCACCTAGGCCAGCTGGTCGATCAGAGTAACGCAAACCGCCGCCATATTGGGGCAGAGAAGGGTGATTTTTAATAATGGACAAATTAAAACCACGTTTTATGTGTTTGACGTATTAGAGGTTTGATCTTTCAGAATCAGAAAAACCTTTTAAAGTAAACGTGGAATTGATTAAATTCAATACAGAACAAATAATGAACAATTTTGTGCTTCGTTGCCCTAATATGGCTGCGGTTTGCGGTACTCTGGTCGACCAGCTGGCCTAGGTAACTAGATGCAGTGACTTTACTCTTTTGTTCCCAAAGACTTATAAACTTGATGATACATGATAAATATACAGGGTTATGATAATGTAATGCACAAAATTCATAAAACGTACAACGATCACTTTGGAACAAAATGCAAAAACACGTCAAATGTTTTTTTTTATTCCGCATCTTTTGACATAAGTTACAAAAATAACACGTCAAATTTGTCAAAGTTATGACGTCATTAACATATTTTTTTAATGGGAAGCTAAGATTTTTATTACATTATTGGAGAAAGCTTGTTTTGTTACACTAGGGAACAATAGTTGCAGTAGGGCTCACATAAGAAAAAAAAACGAGAAAATGAATAAAAAACGAAATAAACGTAAGTTTCATAATAATCGTTGTACGTTTTATGAATTTTGTGCATTACATTATCATAACCCTGTATAGAATGGCTGTTAAAACTGGCATGGCCGACTACGATTAATAAAACCGTAAAGTTCTATGTGGCTGGACTATTCAATTGTGAGGCCGCTGGCTAACGCTTTCTTGGCAATTTTTAAGTTTCAAATATTGTTTGACTTGAAAATTTTATAGGTTACGAGTGTCAATTTAAACGTGAACGTAAAGGACTTTAATAGCGTTTTCAATTGACTGCTCTAGAATTCCGTATTCGATGGGTTCTTCTAGCATTACGGTCATCGAGGTTTGCGTGTTTGATTGCACCAAGCGCTCTGTGTAAAAGCACACGGGGAGTCAGGAGCGCTCTTTGTTCACTGAGAAAAATGGATAAGTAGTTATAGTAAGTATATAGATACTTATATAGTAAGTATAAATATATTTAGCATCAATATTTTTATACTTACTATAACTATCTATATACTTACTATAACTATTTTTCTCAATGTTGATTTACCTCGTAAGACAGATCAATTCAGATCAAAACCTAACTTCTAATTCGTTCGTATCTGGTTACTTCAACTGGAAAAACACATTCAAAGTATTATTATAGATGATGAAAGGTGTTGTTTGGCTCTATTAGAAATTTTATCATCAGATTCGTCTAATAAGAACTGGCTTACACATACAAGAATTCATGCGATTTTCTTAACCAAAGCTTCGCTGAAAATTTTTGACAAACTTTTTACAATAAATTTGTGAATAATATTTTGGTGTCCACTTTCAACTCGTTTTACACGACCAAGAAAATATAACACAAATAATTAATTTCCATATTTATAATACGCACGCGTGTTTACGAAGCAGCTGGGAGTTCATTGTAAACAAAGAATGATGTCGTATAAAAATAGTTGGTGTATTCAGAGAAATCTTGTTGATTACACATCGTAATAAAAATCTTGTTCATAAATATGCGTGATATTTTCATGCCATTGTTTTAAAAGTTTTAATTGTATATTAGACATTAAGGGCTTCATTGAGTGTTTTAGAGTTAAATTAATATTAAATTTAATAAAAATAATGTAAAAAGTGAAAACACTCTTTAGCGAGCTCTAAAAAGTTTTACAGCCCTAGAGCACTAATTTAGCAATTTACAATACACTCTAAAAACAGGCCGATAAGTCGATCAAAATCGCCCGACTGAAAATAAATATATCATGTTTTCAATTTTCTGGTGGTATAATACACATAAGTTCAAAATTCCAAAGGCACCTTTGATGAAGTTACTTTTTGCTCATACAATTAAGTCCACTCGGGAATGGAAAACAAACATCCTTTTTGTAAGAACCAACCGCCAAGTTCGATATAATGGTTCTGTTTTCTGTGACAGTTTCCGAATAGATTTCTTAGAGGATTACGTTCTCCCAAGTCTTCATTGTAATTGGACGTTTTTTCGTTCTCATGATTACATATTATGTCTGTAAGGATACTTACCAGCGCATAGAAGAATTTGTACCCGCAAATCATTACCTGTAACTGTAAAATTTTCAGGGAATTCTTCCTTGTATCGCAATCATTTGCCATTTTCAAGCTTCTCTATAATGAATATTTTGCGTTTCATTGCAAATGAGTATTTTTTAGAAATAGCATTCAGCTCTTGCTAAAACGGCAGGTTCGGTTATTGTTTTTAAAAGACATTACCTCAAAGTGTCAAATGTAAAATATAGATCGACAAAAAATGTTAAATCAGCAATGACATTACCAATAAAGTTTTAAAAAAATACATTTGAAGACCTATTGTACTTTAAGAATAAATCATCAAAAGAAAAACAGAGATACGCAGTGATGGGGTTCCATGCAAACTCTTATAGTAGCGCAACGGAGGTAATTGAGTTATTGTAGCAAGTTACATTACGCTCTCCCATACTTTATCACTCATGCAACTTTCATACCTTATCCTAATGAGTTCAAAAATATTCTACTAATTTTTTAAAATTTAGTTGCAACCGAGATTTCGACCTATGTCCCTCTAATCGAAAGCCAGGATCTCTACCATTCGACCTCCGAGGACCGAATTAATACAAAAATACTTACCGAATTAATATATAGATCCCCTCCAATATTTCCTAAGTTAAGAACAAGTCCATAATAAACAAGATAAATTGTAAACCAAATTATAGCAAGGAAAAATGTATTTCTCCTGAGTCTCGGCGTCCTGAAAAGATCCAATACACTAGCTGGCGCTGTAGAATTATCTGTTGCCGGAATTAACTGTTTATCAATATTATGAGGAACTTGTGTACGATTTACTGCAGCTCCATGCTGCAGAACTTTCATTAACTCTTTTGTACGACCCATTGCCAACAGCCATAGCGGAGATTCTGGCAATATCCACCTAGTATATGAATCAAAGAACTTTAATAAATTTCTTTAACAACATGAATTTGATTTTAAATTATACCATAAGCCGACGAATATGAATCCGGGTAAGGAAACAGCTAACTGTAATTGTCTCCAATCTCTAAAGAACCAAGCAATTCCAGCAATAGTCATGTAGGATACAGATACCGGGAACATATAAGAAACTCCCGCTACTATTCTCCAAATTCCGCCCACGAGTTCTACAGAAAGGACGAAGCCACTAAATACCACTGAAACTGATACGAATCCCAGTAAAGTTCTCAGAACGACATACATTTCGAACCAGGGTGCGAATGCTATAATTGTTCCTGTAAAATTTATACATCACATAAAAAAAAAGTTAATTATCTTACTGTAATGGGATTACCTAAAAGTGCTTGCATAAATACACAGCAAATTAATGTACGTTTACGGCCGTATCTATCGGATATAATTCCACCGATTAGCCCTCCCATTGCGACACCAGCTAGGAACATCATTTCGGCAATATTGATGAGGTGTTGTCTGTCGCATATTAATTCGAACTCTGTTATTAGAGTGTGACCTATAAAGAGAAAGGAAATTAAAATTATTGTGGTATGGTTTAAGTTTGTTTTTAAAAAGCTTTTTATTATACTACGTCTTGTAATCTCTAGTAATCAATATTACTGGCGCCTGAAAGCTTCACAACCTGGACATGTTTCTATTTTATTAATGCAACTCATGCAAGTTAAAGAATAAGACGGGGAGTACAAGATACATACAGTTCATTCATTTTCAACGAGATTCGGGATAGGCTATGCATACTTTTTTTGGAATAGTGTATAAGAAATGCTAGTTTCTGAAATAGTTTAGATTTCAGTTAAACATTTAAATCCAAAATCTGTAAATATAATTCTATGAAACGTAGATAATTAATTCATTCAAATATCAGCAATTCATTTTTTTGGGAGCTTTTAGGTTTGAGACACAACATACATACGATATATTTATTTTGGACATAGTATTCTGCAAGTATTCCCAGAAGGGTACTCAAGGGTTGCGCAACGACCCCTAACGGAAATAGTTAACCAAACCTGATTTCGAACCTAATCTAATCTCTAACGTAATCCAATTTATAGTCTAACCTCTAATCCTATTACATTTTTATTTCTATCGTGCCTTTGCATTTATAAACATTTTTATAAACATACTGTATTCTAGGTGCGCGCCTGTTTCTCTCTTCTCACCGCTGACTTCCTCAAGAACGTCTTGGTAATGTGGCACTCGTTTAAAATCAAGAAAAGTTAATTTTGTTACGTGTTCTGGGATGAATTCTCAAAGAAATCCTTAATCGTCCAGTTTTGAAGTTGATTGTTACGATCGAAAGGATCAATTTAGTTCGCTCAACTTCTGTTACTTAGAGGGTCGTACATATCTGTCTCGCTAGCTGCTTTGAGAATCTCGTTATTTTAAACATTAACCTTAACCAATTTTGTTTTTCATTTTAAACATAAGATCTTGATTTTCAGTAACTTGATTTTCAAGCCTTCGTTCGCTCTGGATCTGGCCACCGACAACCTCAGCATTGGGAAAAGATAGGTAGAATCTAGTCTTAGAATTAAAGATCGCAACTAAAGATCGCGTAGTTTAACTCTGTTTGCTTTATGCTAGGCTTTTTAATACAAATTGCATGTTAAAAACCACGAAATTAAACATTTGTTTATTTTTAGTAATTTGTAAAAATATTTGAGTTCTTATTAAATGTTGAATTTAATTGAAAAGAAGAAAGATTTTCTAGAAAGAGCTTTTTATTTCATCATCTTTTGTGAGAATTAAACGCTCGCCCTTCGCCTATTTTTATGTGGTGTTTTTATTATTATTTATTGACTATAACATGAAGCGGTTTTTATTCGTGACAATCTGAATTATATAGTTTTATTTTAATATTTAAATTAACGAGTTTTTTTCAAATTAAAAACTGAAAAATTAATTAAGAAAAAAAAAATGAAATTAAATAAATTAGACAAAGTTTAAAACCCGTATTTATTAAGTCCTGAAATTCTTGAAATTGAGATTATTGCTTCATTTTGTGCAAGAGTGTAGACTGCAATTACAATACTCGAGACTAGATTAAGAAAAGAATTAAAAGCAGCTGCTGACTTTTAGATGACTTACCACTAAATTCACTAGACTTTTAATTCCTACTTAAGATAAAGTGTAGCTTAATTCCTAGATGCACAATATACTAAGCTTTACTCAAGGACATTTATCGTTTTAGAAATATACAGACATAGAGCTTCGAATGTATGGAGTTAACGGAAAGGGATACTGAAGAAGCTTACAAACTGCTTTCAATTACAAATGAGCGTTTCTCACTTGTTCGGTAACCTGTTGCACCAGCTTCTAATCTGCTTATTTATTCCCAAGTGGAGAATAATCTCCATATATCAAATGCAAATTAAATTAATTAATGTGAGACCTAGATTTAGAAATTGAGAGAACGGTAATATACAAATAATTTTGAATATTATTATTATTATTTATTTTTTTTATTTATGTTTTTTGTTTATTTAAATTATTTGTAGTTGCGAATTTAATTGTGTATCCGATGGTTTCTTATTTGAGTCCGTCATTAACTGCCTTTTCCCTAGTTTTTTCCTCAACCCAAGGACTTTCCTAGACTTAATTTTTCATACCTTTTTCAAATCGAGATGTCGTTATCAAACGCACTTTTTTTTCTGTAGGTCACCCTGGTGCGTGGCACTTTTCATTGCCAACTAGTCAGTTTCTGAGATATTATATATTTTAATAAATTAATGCAATTCCTTAGATTTTTAATTTACTTGGTTAAATTAATCAAATATACTGTTTTATTCTTTTTACTAATTTAATTAATAAAAAGTATTAGTACCTAGAAATTATAGTATGCACTGTAAGATTTAAAATAATAAACCATATTAATTGACTAACTTACCAAAGTAAAAAAAACGACAAATTAATAATTCTCAGTAAATAAAAAAACAAATATAAAAAAATATATATATAACATTAAATCAATTCTGTCATATCCATGCCTTCTGGTTGTAGAATTCATGGTGAACTTGAATATTGTTTTGTATATTGTTGAGGGACAACACGATTGGTGGTTTTCGCCAGATTACAATTTCTTGATCAACGTACCAGCGATCTAAATAGGTTACGTTCTCCTATAGAAGATCATTGTAGGCTTGAAATCAAGTTATTCATTTATTAAGACTACAAATAAATTTTAGAAATAAATAATCATCTATATCGGATATCGATTCGTCTATGATACGAATTAACCCTTAACCCCCGACAAAGATAAGTTCTTTGTGTAAATGTTCCAAATGATTATCTATTATTTAATTGTTTAAATAATTATAGTTTTTTAGATTTAAGTAATAATAATAATAATAAATTAAATAAACGCATTAAATAATCAGTAATAAATAATTAAATATGCTGCTTAAAAAAATCAAAGTGATTCTTTTTACATTTATTTATCGAACATTAGTCATCGGGTAAAGACTTTGACGTTCTAATCTTTACAGCATTATAATTCCTACAACCTGATTGAATGTAAATAAGATTATTTTATTTAATTTTATATAATTGGTATCGTTTTCAATAACTGACTAAACAACTTCAAAGTGCATTCTTTTCCTGACTTACTTTGTATGCATTTCATCACTCATAGTTTGCATACGCTGATGAGTAATAAAGTCGTTACACAATAAAGTTCACAAAGATAATACTGTGACCTGCGATTATAGCAGTTTTTACTAATTTCAAGTCAGTGTTATGTATGTAATTGTAACAAGCAGAAACAACTACGGAAGATCAATTGTAACTCATTGGCTCATTGGCAAGGCCCAGGATCACACCAATTCCATTTAACCTTAAGCAGAGCTTAAATTCCATGGATACAGTTGTCATATCAAACGTATCCATAGAAACCAAGGTCACTTTAAGTTAAGAAGGTTAGTGCAAATGGCGAGTAAAATCATAACAAGGTCATAAAGCATCCACCGGGTTGGTCTGCAATATTATTAATTGATAATGAGTCCATCCACCAAGAAGACAAAAAATTAAAAATTTCTGATTTTTTTTACTTATGCTTTATGAGTTATAGTCTTCCAAAAATTCAGAAAACGTCCAATTTTGACCGTGTTTTTTAAGTTTTAAACGAAAAATTTTATGTTATTTTGAAGAATCCAAAAAAGTTTTTTAAAGACCCAAAATACGTCCCCTCTAATTTTTTTGAATAAAAATCCTAAAAATAGTATCAATTGATTTTTAAGTACAAGAATATAGACTGTATACAACATAAATAATAGAATTCTAGACCTACATGCAATCTTTCAAATGCCAGATAATAAGAAAAATTGAGCTTTAATTTCTGCAAAGTGTTGTAACCCATACAAAGAAGAAAAACACTAATTTTAGTTTCATTTTTCCAATAATATGTTTATTCTTAGGTAAGGAATCTACAAAAAAATACTTATTTTAATATTCTTTATAGTTAGTATAAAAATATGGAAATTTAATACATTTATATGTAATTATAGATAGCTTTTGGTCAGATTTTCAATTTGTGCAAACGTACACAATTTCTCAAGCAAATATGAGACAATAATAATAAATAATGAGATAAATCGCTCTTTAAGGTTATCCATAACTTTTACGCTTGACGATTTCTGTACTCTATATCGTTCTAGATAATATTTTGCACTCAATATACTCGCTGGTCACGTGATTACATGATCTACTCTTCTTACTCTGCTCTTGAAACGTAAAACCGAACGCACCTATTAAATAGATACACATGTAAGAAGGTGATTTTATCTGAATTTGCTTGCGCAATGCTATTAAAAATATTTTTTTCCACAAGAGCCCATTGTCATCCCACTCTAAAATTTTACATACAAGTAGTCAATCAGTATATGAACAACATACATTTAAAAATAAAATTAGAGGTGTAATGTCTTATCACTTGTAGTTCGTGTTAGGGAAGGTAAGTAATTAAATAAAAGTCGGGACCCGTTTAACTGAATCCTTTATTCCCCAAAACCACACAAGACAATTTCCATAGTGCCGGTAACAACAGAACAGCATTTCAATGTTTCTTTTAAAAACTAGTACGCGCAGGTACCATATGTCTATCGGCGGCCAGATGTATGCAAACGATATTATACCGGGCTTACACAAATATATTTATAAACCTATTTTACAAGGCTGACCAAAAGATATTACAAGAGGGAACGTATTTTGGGTTTTTAAAAAACTATTTTGGATTCTTCAAAATAACATAAAATTTTTCTAATGGTACTTATGGTGCATATCAAATGAAAGCCCATTAAACACTGAAGAGAATGACACCAATCAGCTCTCTAGGACAAATAGTTTTCAATTTACGACCGTTTAAACATTAAAAACGCGGTCAAAATCGGGCGTATTTTGAATTTTTGGAAGTTCATAACTCATAAACTAAAACTAAGAAAAATATGAAATTTTTTATTTTCTGTCTTCTTGGTGGGTGCTATGAGTGTACCAAAAATTATAAAAATCTGAGATGTCAAGGTCCAAATTAATTTATTTTTTTTTTGAGTTGATATGGAATGACCCAGGGGATCGTTCTCTATCTGCATTTTATTCGTTTATGAAAACAATTTAAGAATTTGTCCACTGAGGTTGATGGCTATTAAATGATGGTTGGTGTTTTTACTGCATTGGCTGTTAATTGAAAGGTAGGTATGCAAAAAGAGGCAAATTGAGTGGTCGGTCCAGCGTGAAGAAAAGACGTACGATCGTTAGTCCTTGGGTATTTGGTATGGTTTGGAGGTGACAGCATGAGATGCAAGAAGTGCGCATAGTCCACATTTTCCGATGTAACAAAGGCTGCGTTCATTATTATCATGCAGTAAGAAAGGCTGTTTATTGAAATATTGCTAATTAGAACGAATTAAATTATGCGAGTTTACACCAGACAGTCATGATGTCAGATGTCAACACTCAGCGAATTAAAATCCATTGGTGCCACGTGAAGACAAGAATTCTTTACTTCTCTGAGTTTATTGCCTGGGAATCTGGACATTCAAGATTGGAGACGAGAAGTGCATAAACGTATGTCGTTTATTATTAGATAATTTCCATTGGTGCAATCGACAGCTAATCGAAAGGTTGGTGTTATCTATATTTTGGTAACCAGTAAAAATGAATAATTAGATTATATTAAGTATTCTTCCTTATGTATACATAGTAGATATACAGGGTGCTTAAAAAGTATTGCACCAAGTAAAATGATGTGCATTAAGCTGTTCATAAAAACCCGTTTTTAACATGAAATTAATTTGTTTTGTTTTTACTATGCAACTTGCTGCTGATCATAATGTCTCAGAAGATCAAAAGAAAGATATTGAACAGTCTAAACTTTACTTCTACAAGCCACATTTTATTTATTTATTTATTTTTGGGGCATCCTTCGTACCTCATGGCACCGATTGCTATGATCATTTGGCCGACCCTACTAGAGTTTAGCCGAATCTGGGAGAATTCCATCTCCAGTAGGGATTTTGAACGAGCCAAACATCGTATTGACACGGAACCTACAATTTCACTTCCTATCTGAGAAGAGGGCATGTTTTTAATTTTTCTCCGCTATGAAAAATTACCAGCTCGACCGGGGATCGAACCTGCGACCCTTGGATTATGAAGCAAACATGCAAACCACTAATCCACCGAGTCTGACTTACAAGCCACATTTATTGCACGAATTGTCATTTAATGATGATCTTGATAGAAGGATGCAATTTATAGATATTATGACGAATAAAACTGATGCAAATTTTAACAAAAATGTTGTTTTTTTCTGATGAAGCTATATTTATGTTCTGTAAACCGGCATAATTGGAAATATTGACATACAGATAATCCACATGTAGGTTTCGAGATTCTCACACAATATCCACAAAGGGTTAATGTTTAGATGGAATACTATAGATGAAAACGTCATCCGTGGATTCTTGATACGTAGAACACTAACGTTAGCTGTCTTGCAAAATCAAATTGTGCCAAGAATAAAAGAGATAAAGCCTAATCCAATCCACAATGTCTGGTTTCAGCAGAGGTAGGTGTTTGTGTGCTTGTCAGGACCGACTGCTTAACGTGTCCATCCGTCAGCAAGGCGAAATGTACTGAGGCTTTGTATATCGACGAAAAAAATCTTTATCAATCTTTAGTTTCCCAATAATACTTTTGATGAAGTTTGGCATTATTTCTACAACATTAATTGATGAAAACGCAACAGCATTATAGAACTCATGAGCATTGGAACCGTTATTATCTTAATATCATTTGTTTGTCTCATGACTATGAAAACTAATTTAACTAGCTTCAGTAAAAACGGTACCGTTTAAGGAAATTTTTATTTTTAATTTTTGTCAAAAATTTGAATTATGAGTGATCAAAACCATATTGACACTAAAACTAGTAGTTGCAATATGAAATTTACTAGTAACTGATATTAGCAATTGTGTAAATATCACAATCGTTTTGACTTTTAAAACGACAACAATAAGTCACTAATTTCACTAATCTGCAGCAATTTAAAAAATAAGTTTACTTTAACATTACGTTTTTATGTTTTAATTAAAACGATCAATACAGAGTCTATTTCTGGTTAAAATGTAAATTAATTGTTAAATTTAAGCTTTTCTTTAAGTTACCCTGTAATGCTACAGTTAAAAATATAAAAAGTAATTTAGTGTCTATTTAATGTTAATTAGTTCTTTAAATGGAAATATTAAATCATAATCTAATTTATGCAATAAAATAGTATTTATTTGAAATAAACAAAAAATTAATTAATTTCTCTCAAGCACAATTCAATTACCTCAATTAATTATAGTATATCATAAAAACAAATAAAAACGTAATCTTGCTCTCAACATTTCCTCTGGTAACAAATTATATACATTAATTATTATTATTCCATATTTAAGATCATTAACGGACAGATGCAAAAGTAAAGGCTACTTATTACTACCAATTTATTGCATAATATTTTAGTAAAAAAATCTACATAAAAATAACTATAAAATATTACAAATCTGAATTATGGAGATTCCAAAAATTGAAAGTACAGAAACAACTTTATGATTAAATTTTAGAACGGAAGTTGCTTCATAGACTGATTTATATTTTGTAATTATTTCATCCTTTTCTTTTTTACTAATCTGATATTATATCTTTATGTTCCATTTATTCTTGGATATTATATAATTTACAATAATTATGTGAGAGGAAAAATTATATCTATCGAAATCCAATTGCATAGTGGATATTTAGAAATACTTCTATCTATAATTATTTACATATTTGCAACAATTCATTAACAGTATTGTATTTATACAAGAGTTGTATTTGATAAACTAGGGGTAAACAATAATATAATATATTTTATTTATTTTTTTGGCAGGGCGTCGCATTTTTAGAAACGTACATTTAGAGGTTAGAAAAATACATAATAAGAATTAGGATACTTAATTGTATCATAAAGAATCTTACAAAATATTAAAAATCCGTTTTTAAAATTACATTAGTTAATTCTATAATCATTTTTCCCCAAAAGTCCAGATTGAAAAATTACTTTAGTTAATGAAAAGCCCAGCAGTTGCATAAATGAATCCTATCATAAAATTATTTTCTCACTCTTTTCTCTCTTTTACCGCGAAACCTTTCCTGTTTAGTGCTAATTATTTGTTGAAGTGTTAAGTCATTCATAGATATTTCCTGAATTTGATAATTCATCCGAACCGATATTGTTTGAAAAATTCATTTGCAGTTTCAAGATTTCAAATAATAAAAATCAAGTTTTATTGTTTTTGGTTTATTGAGTAGTCATAATTATTTCTCGATATATTTATCACATTTTCTATACACCGGAATTGTTATTTTTAACCGTCGCATACAATTTAAGATTTTCACTAGAAATATCTAGCTAAAAGATGTGTATTTGATTTTTAATGACTACCTTAATTCTAAGAATTTTAATTAAAGTGTTTCGTGTCTTCTATAATTTATCGGGTCAAAAACACTAATCGTTATACACAGAAAGAACCTCACTTACCATCTCCTTCAAATTCCCATTTATCACAGTTAGTCAATTTTGTGTTGGGAAAATTTTGGCCAATGGTAACGTCGTTAAGGATAGAGTTATTTATAACAGAATTAACATCCACCATCGAACATAATCCTGATGGTTGCGTATAATTCTGCCATAATTCCGGATCTATTCCATTAAATTCGTCTGGTCTCGCACACCACATTTTCCTTTCCTGAGCTTGAAAGGTTGGTGCGAATATGTGCCATGTGCAGGGTATGTTGAAAAGGGATATTAAAAAGGTGAACATGAACTGCCATCTTCCGTAATCGCCAATAGTTTTTGAGATTATATCGTTGTTCTCTTCCTCGTCGGGTTGTTTGTGTTTCCCTTCCGGCATTCTGCAACAAATGTTAAAAGATATATTGAAAGGCTCACCAATTTTATGTATTTAGTTTCATATACATTTAAAATTTATTATTACTGATAGGGACTCCATGAATGAATAAATAATTAAACTAGTTACTGATCTTAACAAAAAGTAATTTTTTAACATAATTACTAATTTTCATATTGGTAGGATAACCAAGCTACTGACTAAAAATTTTAATTTAAATTTGCTGTGAGTTAAACTTTTACATGGTTCACTTTGACTTTCTTTTTAATAGATCTCGCAGAGTCTTAAAGCTGGATTACATAGATCCTAAATGCGGGAGTCAAATCAGGCAAATCCTGAACCAGATATAACCAAAATACTTACTCCATGTAACTATGTTCAACATATCAAAAGAACACATGATATAGTTAACCTTGCATTAAACACTGTGGCAGTTTCTTGAACTCAAATTTCTTTCTCCAACAAGGTTAATACAAGCAAAAATACAAATTATTAATGTAGATGATAAAACAAAAAAATAAGAAACATTTTTGCACCGTAATTATTTATATATATACTAACAAACACAAACTTGGCCTTAAGTATGCAAAAAGGACATTTATAGCCTACAATTAGACCAAAAATAAACGTGTATATTTATAATAGTAGTATTGGCAAGGTTGGTTTAATATTATTAATTGCAAGGATAGTATTCTTCAATAGTATTCGTATATTCATTTACCTTTTAACAAGCTTCTATATTGTGTACGACCCACATTGTTGTATTTTACATTTTTATTTGTAATAAAACGAAAAATAATTATAGTATATTAGAGAAAGTTTGTAATAGTCTTCAATTTTTACATATGAAAATCAGAATAATTACCACCAATAAAATCTCATATACCATATCGATTAAGGCAGTCTAAATAATTACATAATTAATTCAACTATTTTTTAGTAATTACATCGAAGATAGTCTACAAAATTACTGTTTTGTTCCTTTGAGTGTAAAATAGATAAAACCACGATTCAAATTTACATTCAATCAAGTTGATTTATTAACTAATTAACTAATTTAAGGAAATCTTTGAATTATTGGTCATCTAAAAAGGAATTTAAGAAATTATTACATTGTTTGAATGTTAATCCACAATAAAAAAACATATACGATCATTAAGGTGTTATATTCGATACGCTTGATTTAAAACATTAATTAATTTAAATATTTTGAAAAAACATTATACTATTGCATTGTTTGTACTTTGCTTATATTGGATGCTTAATGGAGAATCAAAGAATAAATACGAACAATTATCTTGATTTATATGATGAATTAATTTAACTAATTTAATGAAAGATTTGATATTGCTTATAGTTCTTAAGAAAATAAATCTAGAAAATTATTTCATTCTTTGTACGTTAATAATACGTAAATAAAAAATCAAAGAATAAATATAAGACAATTAAATCGATATTTGATTAGGTTGATTAAATTAATTAATTAATGTAGTTAATTTAAATAAATTTTGAGTTAATAGTCCCATACAGAATAAATCTACGAAACTATTGCATTATTTGTAAAATTTAAATTCAAGTCCATTCAAATTGATTTAGATAACTAATTAGAATAGCTAATTTAGAGAAACATTTCAGTTAGTCCTGTAGAAAATAAATATAAGAAATTACTGCATTGTTGTAGTTTAATACGAGGGTTTAGTAGGAAAATACAAAATATATACCATCTAACTTGCGATTCGATTAGACTGATTAAAACAATTAATCACTTAAACTAATTTCAAGAAATGTTTGAATTGTATCTTATAAAAAATATCTACCAATTGCCTTGGTTTTCAATTAGTAATTAGATTTTCAAAATCGTCCAATTAGTAGTCCTATAAAAATAAATCAATTTTATCCTATTTTTACATCCATAGGGATTTTATTACTCAATAACTTGTACTAGAATAAAATTGTTTGAGCTGCTTCATCGTTAACAGAATTAAATCTAGGTATAGTTTGAATATCTTTATAAATAACGTCTTCGGTTCATTGGATTTCCTGTAATCTTTGCTGAATGGGCACGTTCAGTCGGGACAGCGCTGTGACAGCGATTTTTCTTTGCTGTGTTGGCAGCAGCTGAGAGCGGCTGAACGACTTATTTTATTAGATTAACGCTGGTTAGTAGTGTTGACACAAACGTCAATGTTGTGTTTTGTTTACTTTTTACATTTTTGAGGTTAACGCATGCTGTATTTGTAAAGCGTCAAGTATTTTTAAAATACTAAAGTAGAAACATCGCATATCGGCATATCTTTTTTTTGTCAAATGGATCAAATTATTAATCGCGTAGTACTTGAGATTGTTCAAGATGTAATGGAAATTAATCCATTACTAGACGCAATTCCGCTGGCAGAAACCAACGAAAACGTTTTGCAGTTGCTTAATTTGGATGCTGAAGACAACACACCTGTACGTAATAGTGATTACTTTGAGGAAGTGATACCAAGATATACACCTCAACACTTTTTTGAACATTTTAGAATGTCCAGAGAATTAATGGAGGTACGTACATATATCAATTATTAATAATAATATAATACAGTAGCAGAACGTCGGCTTTAACTGCCTCGTCTGTAAAAAAACATATTTCAAACTTCATTTTAATCAACAGCACCCAAGTACATACTCCTGTAAAGGAATGATATAAGGGCAATGTACACTTCAGGATTATAATTGTTAATTATAATAGTAATAGTTGCATACCTTCCATAACAGCTTGGACCATATCAGTTGGCACTTGAACCTGTATAATTTCCCCGTTCATATTTAACTCCAACATGGTAGTTCCAGAATCCATGTTGTTTTAAAGATGTTCACGTTTTCCTAGGTTATGTTTTTGTTTACGTTTACACAAACTACCACTTCTGCTAAGTGATCAAGCGGAACTGCAGCGAAAATAAATTTGCTACGTAAACTGGCGACCGCTGTCAAATCGAAACGCCAGCGCTGTCGGTCAGCAAGGCGTTCAAAAGTGATCGCTGTTACAGCGCTGTCCCTGCTGAACGTGCCCAATGTTTCATATAACTTTGTATTAATTTTTTAGCAATTCTTTAATAAGATTAATATTTAATTAATAATTAATATTAATAATTCATTAAATTTAATAAGAACTTTGGCAGTTCTTACGTAATATTATTAAAATAAGTTATTGTTAAAGGTTCCCGCTGGTTTTAAGAAGTTTTCTGCTATTTCAAAAACGGTAGGACTAGTATAGAGTTCCTATATAATAATAATAGGTTATATAAGATAAGAGTTAGGATATGTGGATCCAATGTCAAGAAGGACTTGATTTCTCAGAAAGTATTTTCGCCTATCAACTTTCAGTTGTTTGATTTGACAAAATATGTAGATCGATGTCAATAAATTCTTTGATTCAACATTATTATAATACTCTTAATATTTATTTACTAATAAAAAATACATATTATTATTAAGATAATTTAATACTATAAAGAAAAATGTGTATTAGGATGTAAAGTGATATAAATTTTGCTATATAACCTAAAAAACAAAGTGTCAGAGTGTTAAGATCATGTACTCCTTGACATTGGATCCAGCCAATTAAAACCCGGCATCGTACAGTCCCAACTCTTATTCTTATTATTTAATATTATTATAGAGGAACTCTAGACTAGTAGTTGCTTTAGCTCCATCTCTGAGTAATTTCTGCATGGTAGGCTACATCTTTTGTTTTACAGCAGATTGAGGAAATTGCTTTTGATTGTGGGATAATAATTCTAAGTGTACTATTTTGACAAAGTTCTTGCTCTTCATTAATTTTTAAAAAATCACCAAAACGTGTATAATGAAGTGTGTGGTCGGCTTTAAAATTTATACACTTGTGGCTTGTATTTTTCTAATTTTAAAAAACATTAACTACGCCTTAACACACATATTTATTATACTTTATCACTGTCACTGCACCTATTAGCTTGCAAAACTAAGGTCACCGCACATTCTTGATAATTTCAAATGATTATTTGATTTTATTTTTCTGGAGAATCAAAAAATAAATACGAACAATTAAATTAACTAAAGTAAATAAATGCTTAATTTATTTAATTAACCTAAAGAAACATTTAAGCTGCTAATCCTATAAAATGATTTAGAAAATAATCGTTTTATTTTAATTAAACTTTATCGATTTAAGTAATTAATTCAACCAATTTACAGGAACAGTTGCACGCAGAATCCTATCGAGAATAATCTACAAAATAAATGCTTTACTTTTAATTTGGTTGATCAAAAAATAAATACCAATTATTTGATTGGAAAAAACAAAGAAAAAATTTAAATTTATTTAATTCGATTTAATTAACATTTAATTAATTTAACTAATTTAAAACTGCCTAACCTAACCTAATCTAACCTAAAGATCTTAGATATAAATGCTTTGTTTTTATTGGAATAGAAAATCAAAGAATAAAATACAAGCAATTGAATCAACTAAATTTAAATCAAATTATTAATTTATTTAATTGATCTAAAGAACATAATAAGAGAACAATATACTATTAATCGTACAGAATAATTTGGGAAATAATCGCTTTGTTTTTATATTTCTGCAGAATCAAAAAGTTAATACGAATAGTTAAATTAACTTGACTCACTTGATTTGATTTAAGTAATTAATTTATTCAATTAAAAAACATTTGTATGCGGAATCCTATAGAGAATAATCTATAAAATAAATAATTTGTTTTTAGTTGGCGGTTAATTAAAAAATAAATATCAATCATTCAATTGAAGAAATATAAAATAATTTATATTAAATTAATTTGGTTAAATGTAATTATGTATTTTAACTAATTTAACACTAATACTAATAATAATAATAAATACTAATACTTTGTTTGTATTGGAATACAGAATCTAAAAATAAATACCAGCAATTCAAATAATTCAGTTAAATTGAGTAAAATTAGTAATTTATTCAATTAACCTTAAGAAACACTTAGAATGGTAATCCTATAAAATAATTTAGGAAATAATCGTTTTTTTCTATATTCTAAGTAATTACAAACAATTAAACTTAACTTGATTCAATTGACTTAATTTAAATAATATTAATTAAACCAATTTGAATAGTTGAATACGGAATCTTATAGGAATAAATGCTTTGTTTTCAATCTGCGGTAAATTAAGGAATAAATAGCAATTAATTTGACAAAATAATGAAATAATTTACAGTGAATTAATTTGATTTAAACATTTAATTAATTTAACTAATATATAAGTATTAATATACTTGTTTTTTTAACATATGAAGAAACAAAGAATTTATACGAACAATTAAGTTATGATTCAATTATTTTATTATATTGTAAGTGTAATTACTTCTTCTGCTTGTTAAAAATATTTAAATTACTATACGTACGGAGCATAGTTTTCGAAATTATTAATTTTTATGTATTTCATATAAGAAGGAATATTTACTTAAATATACAAGTTCAAGATTGCCATTATTTCTATAATTATTACAATTTAAAAATAAAAACTGGGTCAAAGTTATTTTTAAAAATTATTTTAATATTTGATCAATGATCTGTCATAATATTAATATTGCAATTCACAACTATTCAAGGTTAGAATTTTAAGTTTTATTTTATTTGTATGCATAATGATGCATAGCAATTTTTTTAATTATCACATCTAAATCTTATTGTTGGAAAAAATGATTATATTTTACAAAATTATAAAATAATGAAGTTATTTGTGCCATTAATAATAAAGTTACATCTTATAAAGCGATAAAATCGAACTTTGTAAAAGAAATTTCAATTCCTGGATAACTTGATAACCGTGATCGTATTACAAACCGCGTAAACCTCATAAATATAAAACACACTTTTGAATTTTTTTCGTAATTAAATTAATATCTCAGATTCTATCCACGCATTAAATGTTTTTCTGTTATTACGTATTGCTGTCGTGGTAAATTGAAAAGCAAAAAAATGCAAAACCTAAATAGTAAAAAATAGTTTTAATACAATAAATCTAATTAAAAACACATGGCTGGGAATCTATGTATAAAAATAAATACCTACAATACATAGTAGGTATGTACTACTACATGCACACACGCCCTTTAAGGTGCGTTAAAAAATAATTACAATAGTATCTTTCAAGGTACTTAAGTAACAATATAAGGTATGAAAAATCAATAATGATAATTAATTTGTCGCAGTAATCTTAAAAAAGCCAGTTAGAATTCAAATAAGCGCTATTAATTATTTATGGAGCATGAATGATTTACACAGTAATCTACAATTACTGCGTTGATATTAAAATCAAACGTAAAAATATTTTTCTTGAACTTGAAACTGTAAATATTGTACATAACATTGACATTCTGATTTAAACTTCGCCTTTTTTTATTTAGTGTCTTTTTTATAATGTACAAGGTTAGTTCTTATGTTAGTTTTAATTAATCGAGTATAAAGTGTACTAAAATCTAGGTCGCTTGTAATTATGATCATACGTTAGGATTTTATCTTGTTATTAACATTATTACTATTATTATTAGTAATGTTTATATCAAGATTATAAGCCTAACTTATTTTTTATGAAATTTTTCCCTTTAGTAATATCATATACCTATCTATGGTTAAACGGTATAAAGGCTACAGGCTATAGTATAGATCTATTAATTTATCTGTCAATAATAACAAGTTCATTCTATGTTTGTTGTTTGTTTGTTTTTGGGCGAGGAATCAGGATGGCGGAGCATCCTTCGTACCTCATGGCACCGATTGCTATGATCATTTGGCCGACCCTACTAGAATTTAGCCGAATCTGGGGGAATTCCACCCCTAGTAAGGATTTTTAACGTGCCAAACATCACATTGACACGGGACCTACAGTTTTACTTATGTTCTAATTAAAAGTATGTTCTAATTAACGCTTGTTAAATAATATAATATATTCCTGGATTTTAATTTGTAGATCTTATACAAATAAATCTAGCAATACGACAGTAATCTTAAAATAACAACAAAACTGGCAAATAATAAAGCAAATAGTAATGTCTGAATAAAAATGATATCGCCCAAAAAGATAAATTACTACTATATACAACTACATCTATAACATTTTCAGTAATGGAAGAGGAAAAATTTAAAAAGAAAAAGTATGTTTTGCATACAGTTTTTAGGGTTGTAATATACTCGTAGTTCGATTTAATTTTCTTTAAAAAGTGCCATTTATGAAAAATAACACTAGCAAAAAAAATAAATTTTTATGTAGCTATTAATTTTAATAGTTAAATCTTCATTTGTGTGTTTTTACTTCGATATTTAAGTTGTTAAAAAACATTTAAGATATTCATTTATATTGCTTCTTACGAAAACGCCTACATCTAAAGTAGATTTTCCCGAAACAGTACTTTTAAGATTTAGCAAAATTAAATTTAACACTTAATATCTTAACAGCTTAAAATATGAAATTCAAAAGTTAAGAGGTAACGATGTAAAAATAATGTTCAGAATAGAATTAAGGAACAAATTCGAGGAACTAAACAACTTGGAGTAAGATGACACAGAAGAACACTGGACAAAAGTGAGAGATATGTACAACAAAGTAGCAAAGGAAACACTAGGATTTGCAAATAACAAAAAGAAAGAATGGATGACAGAACAGACATGGGAAAAAATAGAAGAAAGGCGAAACCTAAAAATAAAAATGATAGCATGCACAAATGCGATTAAAAATGCTGAATTCCAGGGCAAATATAAACAAAAAGATATTGAAATAAAATGAAACGTGCGAACCGACAAGAGAAGATGGACAAGTGAGCTAGCCAAAGTAGCAGAAGAAGCGGCAAACAGAGGAGATACTAAAACGACATATAACACATAACTCGGAAACTATCACACAAGAAAACACATGCAAACAGACGTATAAGAAATAAACAAGGAAAACAGTTAACAAAAATGAGCAAATAGACCGATGGAAAGAATATTTGTCAGACATATTAATCCAAGCAACAGAAAATGAAGAAGGAGGAGAAAATGGTGAAGAGCAAGATAGAGAAGAAGAAGATACAGAAAATATACCAGAAAGAAGAACAAATAAAATAAAAACGGAATACCAACAAGATCAGGAATCAGACGAGCCCTAAAAGACCAGAAAAACGGCAAAGCGGCTGGAAAGGATCAAATTCCCCCCGAAATATTAAAAGAAGCGAGTGAGCTAATTGTAGATATACTATACCCCTTATTCGCCAAAATATGGAACACAGGCATTATACCAGAAGATTGGAAAAAGGGCTACTGGTCAAGATACCCAAAAAAGAAGATATAACAAACTGTAAAAACTGGCGAGGCATCATGCTACTATCAATACCGAGCAAAATCTTTTCCAGAATACTACTAAACCGGATAAGGATACATATAGAACAACAACTACGCAAGGAGCAGGCTGGTTTCCGTAGTCGTAGGTCATGCATAGACCAGATAAATACACTCCGCATAATCATCGAACAGTGCGCGGAATTAATAATGAACCTTTACCTGGTATTCATAGATTTTGAAAAGGCGTTTGACCTAGTAAAATGGCAGGCACTATGGAATACAATGCAGAAATATGGAATACCCACAAACATAATAAACCTCATTAAACAATCTTATGAAGGTTTTACATGTCAAGTGCTGCATGAAGGAAAATTAACCGAACCTATACCAGTACAATCCGGACTAAAACAAGGATGCATCATGTCACCAATACTGTTTTTAACAATTATGGACGAGGTCATGTCCAAAGCAATAAAAAATACCAGAAGAGGAATAAACTGGAGCCTTTTGGAACAACTAGAAGATTTAGTGTTTGCGGACGATATCTGCCTTCTATCCCATACACACAACCATATGCAAGAGCAACTCAATAGTATTAATACAGAAGCCAGAAATTTTGGGCTAAAAATAAATTGCGACAAAACAAAATCACTCAGAATAAATACAAACAACACCAAAAAATTCTCCCTGAATAATAGCGATATAGAAGAGGTCAGTAACTTTACATACCTGGGCAGCATGATAACGGATACAGGAGGAATAGAAATAGACTTAAAGACACGGATACGAAAAGCAAATGGTGCGTTCCTACAACTATATCCGCTCTGGAGGGCAACCGAGATATCAACAAAAACAAAGCTCAGAATATTCAGGAGCAATGTCAAGTCAGTCCTCTTATACGCATGCGAAACGTGGAAGGTTACTAAAACAACCACCACACAACTACAAGTATACATAAACAGATGCCTTCGCAAAATACTCAAGATATATTGGCCAGACACCACATCAAACGCCGAGCTATGGGAGCAAGCAGGAGAAAAGCCCATTCACATACAAATTAAACAAGAAAATGGAATAGGATAGGTCATACTCTAAGGAAGGACGTAACAGCAATTGAAAGACAAGCACTAAGTTGGAATCCACAAGGACATCGGAAAAGGGGAAGACTAAGAACTACGTGGAGGAGAACGATAGAGGAAGAAATGAGAAAGAAATAAGACCAGATGCGATGCTTTGTCGAGGCCCTATGCTACACAGAGGAGTAACAGGAAATAAGTCAAGTAAGTCATCTTAAAGCTGGTACATATTTTGGAAAAATGACTGGAATGAACGTTTTGCGTTAATTTTCTGTGAACACTATGTATGGCGCTTTTATTTTTGTCATAGATATAATACCAGCAAATATATTTACAAAACAACGTAAAAGGTACCGGGTCTCGTTTTTGTTGTAGGTAAAGGGAGAGTGATTTTAGCACTCTAATAATGGATACATGGAGCTATGTCTCATCAACGGCAAACGTAACATATATTTTCTTATGCATTTTACACATTGCATACCATACACGTATTTATTTATTTTTCTTTTTTAAATTAATACAAGCAAAGTTATTTATCAATAAATAAAAGCCGCCCAAGGATATCACATATTTACAACTAGTGAGCTATAGCTATGTTAAGGTACTACTTTATATGATACTACAGAAAATTTGTATGTAATAAGTTAAATATGTTAACTAAGAAAAAGTAAAATACAATAAATCACATATTAGATTTAAAATTATTTTTTAATAACATCATTAAAACAAATAGTACTAAGGTAAAAGTGTTTCATGGATTTTCTATATATATAAAAGGGAAAGATTGTCTGTCTGTCTGTATATATGTATGTATGCGATTTTCTCCGCAACCACTGGACCGATTTGGATGAAATTGGTATCATTGGAAAGGTCTTGGCCCAGAATAGAAAATAAGACCAAATTGGACTCTGATCGGCCATCGTGGTCCGAAATAACAGCGAAAAACCCATATATGGAAGTTAAAAATGGGTACTGAGATTGATGTGACAAGAAAATATATATAGATCTCGCACAGCAAGCTAGCTGCTGCCGCGAGCGGAAAGTAAAAACATGTAATTTCAATAAAGCGCAGCAGAGCGCGCCGGGTATTTGCTAGTTTTTTATAAAATCACAGTCAAATCAAACTCAAATTAAAAATACATATTGTGCAATTATTTATTAACTATTTGAAAGGAAGAAATTACGAAAGAAAAACTGAGTAAACGCATTCACTAGGATTCCGCATCTACTTCGATGTCTGCTGTTGGTAACCAATTTTTCTTGTTTTTGCATCCTACAGGACATTTGCACGTTGGTATGCAAAACCATGGAATGCAATACACTTAAGGGCGCGTTATCACCGCCAGTGTTAATAATAGGAAGCTTCAGAAACTATAAACATCTAAAGATGCGCTACGGTCCGCAAAACGGAATTAATTTCTTTAAAACTAAAATTTGAAAATGTAAATAGAAACATTATTTGATCGCATCGCAGTTCTCTGCTCACAGTGTTGCCAGACATGCGTGAACTTTCAAAATATCTTAAGTTTAACTGAAATTTTTAATTTTTAAATGCCAAGGAATAACTTAAGGTAGTTGAAATCAAAAAGGGGAATATAAAACTGCTAAATATCTTTAAAAATATAAGTTGTTCTTGCTGGTTTTACGAAAAAGAAAAGTATTATTATATTAAAATATTGAAAATATATATTCGTTTTAAGAAATTAATCAGGACTAATTAAGAGTGAAACAGTTTATTCAAGAATTAACCGTTACATGCTCTTACGTAAAGAAAAACAATATTTACTTCGGGAATTTATTAAATAATAGTTAAAAGATTAGGAAAGTTAAAATACTTTTAAATGTCCGCGAATATTACCACCCAACGCTTCCTGGTGCAGAAAGCGTTCAACTAAAAATGACTGATTTGTACACCGACCATTGACCATTGACACCGTGTACATCTATTTTATTTCAATCAATACTAAATAAGTAAGCAAAAACATTTACCCAGTGTCATAGATTTTGCTATTAAACAGTGTTATAATGACTAAATATGTTACATGTTACAATGACTGAATATTATGTTTAGTTTGGTTATTTGTTAGAAAACGTTAATTCTACAAAATGGGCGATGTTCAACTACGATTATAAAATTTATTTTAGATATCTACTCCTTATAAACTATGAACCACACTACCTTAACAGTTTAGCAATCGATATCAAACGTTATCTTGCTAAAAAAACGATTATTAAAAGAAAACTGAATGAAAAACGTAAGCTATATTTTGACACTAATATTCTGCGCCAATAACGCCCCCTTAAATACATTTCGTGATCATCAACAAAATAGTATCTTTAATTTATATAATGAAAGCAATTGAGAACTACGTTTAAATTGTAAAACAATAAAAATATTTAATTAATTAATTAATTAAATATAATTTCGATGTCACATTTTCCCAGAAGCAGATTGGATTGTCATATTAAGTTTTTCCAAGAAATATTTATATTATTTACATGCTTCCAAGATTTTATAAAGACATATTAAATAATATTTGTAGAACATTCATAAAATTCGCAGATTCGCTTCCACACAAAATTCAATACTTACTTCAATACAAGTTTTGAGGCAAGTAGCTGCGGAACGAGTACTGATCGAATGATTACTAACTAATCAAGTAATTGTGTATATCTAGTCACATAATGTTGGTGTTCTTTTAAATCATTGATAAATTAGAGAATAATTAAATAGTTTTATCAGGACTGAGACAACATAAAATACACTTTCCTCCTAATCAGTTTAAAAATATCCATATTTATAGATGAGATCTGGAACGTGCATACCTCACAATAGACATCGTATCTAAACAAAAGATACATTATGTACTAATTACTAACCAAGTAGTATTCTGATAAAAAAAGAAATATTTGAAACCAATTAAAAATTTTTATAATTTTTTTTAGTATTATACAGCCAGAAGAAACCGTTTTATTGATTCTTACAACGATACAACGAGAAACTTAAAAAAAGCGCTTCTTTTTATACAGTCCATGTCAAAACTATAGAATGCGGCCATGATTTCACCACATGTTTACAGTGTCTGGTAATAATTAAAAATAATTTTATTGAAAAGATCTTTCTTGTTTTTGATTAATATACGTATTTAGTTTTTTATATCGATGTTACATTTGATAATTTAAATTGTTGGAATTCACACGATTCATTCCCTGCTCTGAATTCTATAATTTTGAAGTAGACTATATACTACATACAGTATGTCGCAAATTAGGCGGCGCCACCCTTACGTCTTGTTTATGTTTTATCCAATTTGAAACGAAAATTCCTAGCAGACAGAACACATTTATGGTCTACTCGTGACCAAAAAACAGCGAGCCACCAATATACCAAAATAAATGAAAACAAAAATCAAAAAATCATATTAGACATTTTTTTATCGAAAAACTTTACCAACAACATTGTTCAGATTTCCCAAAAAGCTCAAATTCAAAGTTTTACTGTCAGTGTTAAATATGTAGCCATGTTATTTTATGTTTAGTGATTTTAAAAGCAACATTTTATTTGCACACAAATGAATTGTTTTTTCATTTTTATTATTCTAAGAGCGTCGTTTTTAAATTTACCGTTCTAAGAAAATTCTTGAAAGAGATTTTTAGCTATATAAAAATAAATATAGATGGCGTTGTGCAACTTGTACAAATTGTCTTGGATATGCGGTAGCTGATGACGTACTTTTTAGCGGTTGTTTTTGCTGTGTTGTATTTTAATGGAATTATCAAAGCTTAGACTTTCAATAACATGGTTTATAGCCAGCATATTCTACCGCATAATTTATTTTAACAAAATACGACAAGAATGCAGATCGATCTTTGGCGCTTCAATGGTGTGTAATGTTCGGTTTTCTAGGTACCTTAATTGTGCGATATGAGTTACTTTCTGATATGGTTATATGATAGGAATAGTTATTTGTCCAACTAGAGACGAAAGTGGTTCTTTTCACTCGAGCTCGAAGTGTGATTTGAGCAACAGTAAAATACGTTTTTCTTTCGTGTTAGACACAATATTCCCACTATAAGACTTTCTAATCTTCAACTTAAAAACAAAATTTATTCAACAAATATACAATGAATTATGGATTGAATTACGAAGATTTGCTTCTCAATAAATTAACTACCGAGAACTTGTGCAACTGCAATTTTTCTACTCTAGAGAAAGAAAACGAATTTTTCTCACTATTTTGCACTTTTCCACACTAGTGAGAATGAATCTTCCTCACTATTTTGTAAGAGGAAAATTTTTAGGCATGGAGTGGAAAAAAGTAATTATGTGTTTTTTCTTTAATTTGACGTTGAAGTTGGTTGTAAAACATTCATTGCCAACATACCGCCCGAAGAACACGCTGATCTCTAAAAAACATATAAAAGATGTCAGAAAGATCGTCTAAATATGGTTAAAATCAATAGAATCTAAGATGTTTTTACAACATCTAAATGTCCGCGAGATTGGCGTATTTTTTTAATCGTCTTTGAACGTATATAGAATGTATGTTTACAGATGTCTAAAAATCATATTTTCTGTACTTCTAAAATGTGTCTATTTTTTTCTTAAAAAATGACGGATTTTATGGGATTGTATTTAGATGTCGACTTTGGACGTATTCTTAGCATCTTACCATGATGATAAAATAGATGTCTAATCATCACGTATTTTTAGTATCTTAATATGATGCATTTTCTAAATAATTCTGAAAACATATAAAAAGCATATTTTGTACTTCCTTTTTAAACGTCTAAGACAGATATTTTGTAGACATTTATCCCTGATTAGTTTTAGGCCTTTATTATGTATGACTATTACTATGAATATTCAATTAATATCATATTTTTAATAGCTAATACATTTTTACTATAGTATAATTTTCGAAAGCATCAAAAATGAAATTCAATTTAACAAAAATAAAATTAGCACACTGGCTCTTGAAAAATATACAAAAACTTGTGTGTTGTAATCACCGAAATAAAATAGATCATTGAATGTAGTATGTAATTTTATTTTTGTTCAATTGAATATTATTTTTTCAAAGATTTCTATTTTCTCCTTGTGATCTTTTCTCCATTCTATTTTATTATGGGATTGAACGTTATATAGGTACATTAAAGTAAAAGAATATATGCTGAAACACAGATTTATTGAAAAAGTACAAATAAGTTTTTTTTGGTTCATGTACAAAAAATAACATTTGCCTTCCTATGCCAAAAGAACATCTTAAATATGAACTTACAAATATAGAATATTTTTAATATTTTTTCCTTAGGAGGCATTAGAATTCTACATAGTATATTTCTAATTTGCGTTTTTGAGATATTTATGTCTTTTTGGTTTAGGATGGCACTATGTCTTAGTTTGTTAAATTAGTATGGTCTTATGTTAGTTAAAGTGTAAATGTCTTTAAAAAATAATATGGCAGCTATTAATGTCTATTAATAAATAAAATATTAAATTATAGTATTAATGCATATTTACTATTAAATGATTAGTATTAGTACATATTACGTTTTCAAGTTGCAAATAAAATAATGGTAAAGTACATATAAGTTTTTTGATATACGCAAATCGCAATGGTAATACATATTTACATAGGTACATGAGAATGTGAATACGAGAAACATAAGGAAATACACCTTATCTGCTAGTTAGAAATACATATAAGAAAATACTTACGGAAACCTTAAAAGTTTCTAGAAAATAAAACTATAACATTGCATATTTACTCTCACCAATTTCAAGAAATACTACCAACTTTGTACTTTTAATTAAAATAAAATTAAATCAATAATGGTTTAACTAAGTAACACAAAGAAGAATAAATTGATTATACTGAACTGCTTCCAAGCATTTAGTAGTTTTTAATGCCTTTTTGTTATTGTTGCCAGCCCAGTTAAATTTTTTCGCCAGTTTGTTCCTAAACAAATATTTTATTATATTTGAAGTTACTTAAACTGTTGTAGCAACTAGGGTGCTAAGTCTCTCTTTCTGAAAAGAAAAATAAAAAAGTAATATTTAAGGTGATATTTAATATGATTCTTTTTGGTAATAAAGTATCTGCATGTCATTAAAAGGGGGGGGGGGAGATTAATACTCACCAAATAATTTAAAGCAGTGGTGTCTTCTTTAATCACTTCATCAAGTTCATTGAATTCTTTGCTCCTATTAATGGGAAAAGACGGAAAATTAAGAGATTTAACCAACGTTGCAGTTTCATTTGTGACAATAAACGTAAAATCTGTTGCGTTCTCAAAGTGTTTTGGGCCACCTAGTCTGATAAGGTTTTTTAAAATCTTAAGTAAAGCAAAATGTTCTTTATTGGATACCTGCAAAAGTAAAATTAAAAAGGGATAATTGCGATAAGAATAAAGTTCTTTAAAAGGTTTTATAAAAAATAGTCTAAATATGATTTCTAAAACAAGTTTTTTAGATGGTATTTAGATATTAACAAACCGCAAGATTTGAGCATACCAAAATAAAAAATGAACAATGATTTGTTTTCGATATAATGACTAAAATATATATCCTCTTTTTGTACGAAAACACTGATTATTGCTAATAACTATATTGCCTAATACATATTTTAAATTATTCTTATCAAATAATATGAGTAATCTACGCATTTTTCAACGTAAAATTTTTAAAACCTAAAAGGATTTCGGTATTATTATTCTAAAATTCTTTTTTCACAACAATCTGCCGAAGCACATTAGGAATATGCTAATATGCTGACAACCAATAGTTTAAAAATACTTCCTACTGTTATTAGATGCTTTTTAGACATTTTTTCAGTCAACTTAATTTCACTAAAATTTACAACAAAAAGCATTAATATACTAATAGCAGTTATTACATTCCTTATAGTGAAATATAAACTCATTACTTTTTCATAATTATGAGCAAAATTAAGAATATATGAAAATTTACTTACCATCAACAATAAATTAGCATCACTGCTTTATATATATTATAATATTACCTATTACTAATAAGGGTTTTACTTATTAATAATTATTATAACGCCAAATTCACTCACAAAATCACAACTAAACAAGTTCAAATTGTAAACAGCCCGGCGTGCGGCATCTGGAGGGCGCATGCGTCTTCGTTTCCCTAACTCTCGTACCTTGTTTAACAACTATATGTACACTATTTAAACTACAAAATTTGCTTTATTTTAAAATAAATAAAAGTTTTTAAAAAGTATTTTAAAATAAAATTAAAACTAAAGTTTAGTTTGATATTTGAAATTTTATTTAATGGAAGATATAATCTAAATTACGTAGTATTTTTTAAATTTTAATTTTTAAATAATTATTTGATTATTGTGCACTAAAATATTCTATCTAAAATAAATATAACTGCTAATAGGTATCTATTAGATTATCGGAATTCGCTAATAATATTTACTTTGGACAAAACATTGTCTAATTGCTGTCTATTTTATATGGTTCTAATAAATAATTTGTAGGTTTTAGAGAACTTTTAGACTGTTTTTTTGTGAACTAACATAATTTGTCTAATATATATCGAATTATTAACATCCATTAGATTATTGATATTCGCTAAATTTTATTTTGATCGAACATATAGTCTAATATATTTCTATTTTATATGATTCTATTATTCGTATTTCTTAGATGACACTTAGACTATCTATTTTTGAACTAACATAATCTATCTAAAACTTATCTAATTGATGACATCTATTAGATTATTGAAAATAATTAATATTTATTTAAGTCGAAAAAGTAGTCTATCATATGTCTATTTTACGTAAATCTAAATATTGTATTTTATTTTACGTTTTTTATACATTATTTTTTAGCTTTAGACGGTTTTAGACGATTTTTTATATCTATTAGATGTGATTTAGACGAACCCGTGTTCTTCGGGCGCAAAACTTACCTAACCTTACTTTTGTAATTTTGTATATCCAGTTATGGGTCTAATGTTAAAGAATTATACGTATGCTATTTGTTTGTTACAAAACCATAAAAGTAGGGTTAGGCAATTTTCGTGATCTGCTCACCACGAACGTTTCACAGCTAACTTCGATATCAAATTTAAAAAAAATCGTCATTTGCACATTCTAAAAAAGTTTCCCAGTATGTACAATATTAGCCCCAGCATGTACTTACAAATCTTTCGTTTCAACGATCTCCTACGTTCATCCAAACATTTAAAATATTACACATGACACGGTATGCCATCTATCACATGAAACTTGGAGATCCCTATATAACAAAGATTTCAAACTTCAAAACTCAGTCTTTTGCAGCGTGTGTGAATTGTCAAACTATCTATAGTACAGTAAAAATAGACTTTACATGGAAAAACTCGTTCATTAATTGCTAATATGCGAAAAAAGATACATTGTAGCAATAGAAAACAAGAACCAATGGAGTTATAAAAAAAAATCACTTTTGTCCTGTTTTTCGGGGGTCTAAAGGTCAATTTTTGGGGGTTTTGCATATTATCTCGAAAATGTAAGCCCTCAATCGAAATATAACATAGTTTAAATTGTAGAGCACGAAAAATAAATACTTTTTGTTTCGTTCAAAAAGGTTAAGGAGGGAAGTGACTGTATAAAAATACGCTATGCAGAGTCTCTGAATTTACATTCTTTTCACAAAGAAAATATCGTAGATTGTGTATTCAACATTAGAATATTGTAAACAAAAGTATGAAGTATATTTACACAAAAGAATTATTAAAATTTGTTCAAGAATAACTAAATAAATATAAAAACTGTAACAATAAGTATAAATATTTTTTCTTTCTTGAAACTAAAATATCTCCCTATAATAATTTGGAAGTACTCGAGTAGTTCACAGAACAACAAATTTAATTGATAAAAGTTTATTTATAACAGCAACTTACTAACAGCAGCTTATTTGTAACGGTTTCGGTTACCATTATTATCATTTTTTGGTAGTTTTGATAGACAACAGTTCAGGTACTCTGAAAGGGATGGCGCTGTAGCTGCAGCATGTTTTTACTGGATTTTAGTTTTATTTTTAATTTTAATAAATGATAAATGGTAATTAATAATTGGTTTATATTTAAACGTATACATTACCATAACTAGCTTACAAGATAACTTTAAATATCTATAAATCAATTATGCAATGTAAAACATAATAATGTCTCTAGTATTTTCTTTTCATAAATTCTAACTAAATATGTAAAAATTATAGCGATCGGACTTGTAGTTAATTTTAAAATTGAGGCGATACCGACGTTAATATGAATTCTGTAATATTTATACGGAATTACTATTAAAATTATTGTACTTTCGACGCCAGGGCCACCTATGGTTTGATAGTATAATCTTAAAGGCTTGAACCTGAACTAAATTAATTAATGTTTTGTACTAGTAGCAATGCCATGTAGCAATTTAGGGAGGTAAAAGCATTTTAGACTCCTATACAAGCGGAAAGAATTTGTAGAGGAGGAAAACACACTGCTAACTTATTTTTCATCGAATTTGATTTAAAAATCGACTAAAATGATAATATTCATTACATAATAATTTGAAAGAGAATATTAAGAAGAAAAAATACCTCAACAAATGGTAACTTTCGACAAGTTAGATAATGGCGAAACTGAAGAAAATATTCTACACGAAATCATTGATAATACTTTTGATGAAGATTTTAAATCTCATAATATTTGTAATGGCTGACAATTCTATATTTATCTGAATTATTAATTGCATACACCTTCTCTATAATACCTTTTTATACAATAAACAATATGTAAAATAGCATAAATTTCTTTAAATTTCATTTTTGTAGCAAAACCATGCCCCGTATGAGGGGATTAACTTTTAAGGGGTTTATATTTTCCCCTTACTTTTTTTTAACTTTTTGTTTACTAAAATTACAAATTTATCAAGTTAATTGAACAAATGTTATTTTCATCATACAAATCTATTTTTGCGTTTTACTCCCCCCCCCCTAAAATTGAGAAAAACTGAAAATTCCGATTTTTCGAGATAATGAGCAAAAACCCCCAGAATTGCCCGTAGACCCCCGAACAAGAGGGTAAAGAGTGGTTTATTTTTATAATTTCTAATGATTATGGAGTTCCACAAAGTAAGTCTAAAAACAATAAACAAGATTATTTTTATAACTTCATCGGTTCTTGTGTTCTTATGCTACTGAAATGCACCTTTTTCACATATTATTAGCATTTATGAACCAATTTTTTCGCTAAAGAACGTCTATTTTTACTGTACTTAATTGTACTACTGTACTAAATTGCGATTAACTCATAAAAATAAATTTATTAAAACAATTACATATATTTATAATAATTAACCCATTCTTAAAGTAATAGCAGCTTAAAATCATAAAAGAAGCAAACCGATTCTGAAATTTTTAAGTTTTTAGTTTCTCTTTATACTAGGAATATCTAGTATTGAATATTTAACAAAATAATTTTTCAAAGGCCGATCGCCATTCAATTGAAAATATATGTAGGTCTTGAAATTATTAACATAATTTTTTTATCTACTATACCTACTATAAAGAAAACTAAACATATTACATAAAACTGCATTACTGATGATTAGAAAGCGTAAATAAAAGTTACATGATTTTATTATTACAGAAAAATTGAATTGTGCAAAATCAACATGTTTCTATTTAGTTTAAGAAAATTTTTATTGCAAATAACATGATTACAATGATTTATTATTTCGTGCACGTGCTGTTTGTAACATTACAAAAATTACTGTTATTGTATTTATCTGTCTTATCGTTAATTTCTTTGAAGTTTACCGAGCTCGCAATTAGTTCATAACAGCTTTGATTTATAAAGTACAAATAAAGCGTTAATACTAATGTAGATAGTAGAATCGCAATTTTATATTATATCCTCGCAGATTAAGCAGAAATTAATTGTTTAGGTTATTCTATTATTATGGTTAATGCATTATTAGATGAAGACTTAAATGTAATTAAAGAATTTAAAAACGCATTAAAAATGAAAGTATATTACAAAGGAAGATGTCCATGCTTTTTAGCATGGGGAGACTGAAGTCATAGGATCAAATTAATGATCGAGTATTTATTAAGTGTAGCTCTGAAAGAAAATTAATTTGAACATCCCTACTTACTTACTTACTTAAGTTTAAGCTTCTTTGTTTGGGTATTTCCAAATATTCAGAGTTTTATGTAAATATATTTCAGATTCAGAGCCAACAGCGTGCTGCTATAGCGACTGCTTCCACTGTTTCGTATGCACTGCACGCTGCTGTCCGAGTCTAAGAATTAAATAAACTTTATATTTAAAATTTGATTATGATAGCAAAATAAATTTTATCTTCTTTCGTGCAGTTAAGTATTGTCAATTGAGATTTAGCATTATTTTTTCATTTAAACGACTTCCCAATTTGTAAATTCCTTATTTAATTTCCCATTAAATAACTTTTTTCTCAGATGAACATTTCAAGGAAGATGGTAAGTGTTAATTAGGTAATTACTTTTCTCCACAAATCATTTATGAGTGAAGTTTTCTTCCTAATTTAAAGGTGTTTTAGACATTTTGGATAGTCATTGTTGTCGACTATTGTAATTTTGGTAAAGTTTATTTTTTTATTAACTTTATAAGTTTAAAGTTTTGATCAATATTTCAAGTGTCCATTACACCTTAAATCCTTACATAATTCATAATAACGAAAATATATAAAAAAGCTTTCTAATTATTTACTTACGGATAAACATGTATTTTGAAAATGAGATTTCAGTTAAGATTTTTTTAGTTATTTAATATATTATTCTATAAGTCAGAATAATTAAATAATAAATTTAAGTTTATGCTGTAGTTGTATAAACTTCATATATAATTACATTATATAAGCTTATTCTTTTGATACTAACTATATTTACGGAAACTTTTGATTGCTTTTAAATATTTTCTTCTATACTTCCGAGTGGTGTGGAAAAGTTCAACTTTTCGTAATTCAACTAAATATTTAAATCAAATGCTTTGTGTTATGATAGAGAAATTTGTTTTGATTAGCAAAATTCACTTTCATAGATTGCACATTGTAATATGGAAAAGTTTTAGAATTTAAAATTTATGGTGCATCGACAGGATTAGTTCGAATTGAAAGAGAAAAGAACAATCATAAAACCCACTATAGTAAATTTGTCGAACGTGCCCACTAGTGTTAATAATGCAAATACAGGAACATGATCAATAAAACGTGTCAGCTATTCAGAATTACAGCGGAAGTGTATACACACCGCTACATACTATTTAATGAATGTTATTCCGCAGTGAGGATTAGTTCTTATACATAATGGAATTGTTAGTCAGTGAGACCTTCGTCATTTAAAATCTTGTTTTAGTAGATTGTAGGATTGAATTATTTTAAATATTTTTATTTACTTCCTTTATTTACTTTTTTACCATGCAAAATCGATCACTAAAATGGGTCGATCTCACGGATTTCAATGAAACTGGAAAGCTAGACGTTTTAATAGTTTTGGCAGGGCGAATTTTCAAAGATCGCGTTGCAGACAGCCGGCGCACCATAGATCATGGTCAACCGCCACAAAATGCATTCGCTACCTTCTAGTTAGTAATAATACGGTCCATATTACCAGCTTAACTCTTAACCTTAACCTCTCAACTAATGTACATAAGATAAATGTATATATGTGTGGATATGATTATACCTCCTGATTAGTTAATTACTTATGTATTTAAATCGATTTCTTCGGGTGTGTTACATAAATCATTTTTCTTGCGGCCATCAAAGACCCTAAAATATTATACTGCAATAGCTTAGATACCATTTTTGTTTACAGAAGATGAGTTGTTTTTGATCCTAAATTTAAAAAATAGATGTTCACTGGGTTAGACTGGGTGCTATTGTAGGTAGCAACCAATCACCAGCTTTACGTTGTATTACTTATATTATTAAAATCCAGTCATCGAGCTAGAGTGTCAAATTTATTAACGTTAAAAACTATAGAGTGAGCTATAGGATCATTGCAAATTCAATATTTAAACTTGTGGCACAGGTGAGTTGGTAATTGGAGCGATGGGGTAACTGAAACTTTGTTTAATAAAAACTAAAACTATCGTTAAACGTCTATGAGAATTACGTGAATTTTTAGTTTTATCGACTTTACCCTATACACTCTTCCGACTGCGATAATTCCTGAACTATTCCTACTGCAGCCCTAATTTTTTGCAGACATTTTAATTAATATCGTTAGGGCGTCCCAGTTACCCAGAACATATTATAAAGTAATGTGGATATAAAATATAGACGATGATTCCATTTACCCCAATCTATTGGGTGACTGAAACCACCGGACATGTTTTTAAAAACATATTTTTAAATGCAATAGTTGGCATTAGAGCTGCTTTATTTTCACATTTTCTTTTGAAAATATATTAAAGTTACTATAAAACAAGGTCCTAAACTCATACTTCACGATAAAATATGAGATAAAGAGTTTGAAGCAAAAGAATTGTATATCTACGGACTAATTACCCCAACTGACCTTAAAACTTAAATTAAAAAAACTGTTGCATTATATTTCATGGTCTTGGACAGCCGCAAGAAAAGTACTTTATATAACACATCCGAAGTAATCGATTTAAATACATAACTAATTAACTAATTAGTAGGTACAATCATATCCACACAAATATACATTTATCTTATGTACATTAGTTGAGAGGTTAAGGTTAAGAGTTAAGCTGGTAATATTGACCGTATTATTACTAACTAGAAGGTAACGAATGCGGTTTGTGCCGGTTGACCGTGATCTATGGTGCGCCGGCTGTCTGCAACGCGATCTTTAAAAATTTGCCCTGCCAAAACTATTAAAACGTCCAGCTTTCCAGTTTTATTGAAATCCGTGAGATCGACCCATTTTAGTTATCGATTTCGCATGGAATGACCCCTTACTAAAGCACCTTCTTACCCGTGTTGGTACTTGCATACAAATTTTATATTGTATACCTTGTAAAGATCCGTCTAGAAGCAAAATTGACTTTAATTTACAAATTTTATTTAACTGGAAATTCGTACAAGGACGGTTCAATAAATCAAGTGATATGATTTAAATCGAATGGAAGTAAATAGGAAGCTCGTTTGTAAAACGTATTACTTTAGGGATGCATACAAGTTGAGAACAGTTTAAAACATAGGGCTGCTACCAGAACCTTTTAGGGTACATTTATATGTATTGCCCATTTAGATACTTTTTGGCGTCACTTACTTATATGACTGCACCGATATACGTTCTTGCTGGTGGGAGCGATGTCACTATGCATCATCTACTAACTCTCACGTTCTAAAAGACAACCCAAGTGTGGGCTAGGCTTGGACATTTGCCCACTCGATATCCCAGTTATAGGCCTGATGTATCTCCCACAGCGTCTCGTTAGCCTCTAGGGAACTCTAGTGAGTTGCTCAGGAAATACCATGTCAACGTGAGGTTGTCTTTGACGTGCGAGGCTATTGGACTGTAGATGCTATATGGCGCAACTGTCCATTTTAAGCTATCTGTCGATGTAGAGTTGCTAGGATCCCAGTACTAGGTTTAACCGGTGGGCGCCAAGTTGGTACCAAAGGAGGATCCTCTGACACTGACCTCTGAGGTGTGAACCACCCAGGCGAAATACAAGAGTGGCCAGAGCAATGGCAACATATTGTTGTAATATAGGCATCCCGCATAACATGTATGCACGATGTGTTGCGTATCTTCTAGGCGAAAGATGGATTTCACTATTTTTTTATTTTAAAACAATAAAATTTTGCATTAAATATGTCTAGGATACACATTACAACACTGTGAGATGGAAAGGGATAAGTTTTAAACAGATTCTTTACTTGAATTTCACAAACTCAATTTTAAGATGAACGATTTTCTGTCGTTGGTTGATTTTTAAACTTAGATATATTGAAGCCATTTTATAGCATGTTTTCACCTGAAAAGGCATAGGTGAGAAGGTATACACAAGCATTTATTACTTTACTTATAGTTTTTATTATTGAATTTCAAGAAAATGTTCTATTTCTTTGACGATTCATAATTTTCTATAGTAAATGGATATTTTTCAATGTTATTTGAATTTCTAAGTATTTATAGTATATAAAAATATTTTACTGCAATATTGTTAACTAAGTTCTAGGGTGCATTTCACTCTAGAATGTTAAAGTGGGGAACTTTGTATAGAGAAGGTTTAGGCCTTTGAAATCCCAAAATTGTAACGTTTCAGCAGGATCTGCTAGAATGTTAAAATTTAGTTTATATTCATAATTTTGGTGTCAAAATCTATGTAGTTTCTTTGATAGGATCTTATGATTAATTTTATGATAAGCAAAGGATGTAGCAAGATGTTAAAATGTTTTTATTTGAATTTTTGGGAAATTATGTTTGTTAGAAAATTCAAGATAGTTGTCACTGAATCTTATTTCTAAATTTGCATTTTAATAGTTGTTTTAGGTACCAAAATGAAGGAAAAATTCTCCTCTTTCATTTATAACATTTATTTAAACAATTAATTTAATTTTTTATCAACAATTTGGTTAGAAAGGCTTTTGGTGGGAAAGATGTTGCTTTGTTTCTAGTTCCAACTAGGAAAATCACTAACGATTCGCAATTGTTTTCCAATTATTATAAAAAACCCCACGAAAATTTGGTTACCCTTTCTCGAGTTTTCATACAGAGCAAAAGTCATGTCAGTTTGTACGTTATTTTGATAAAATTTTGAGGTTATGTTGGTGAATTTTATGTCACTTAAATGTCAACAAAGTGAGGTTATGACAAATGTCATCTTGTTTTAATTTTTGTTATAAGTTTTTAATAATTAAAATGAACAACCAAAGTGAAATAAACGAAAGTGCAGTTTTTTTTCTAAATTGGTGTTCAGACTGTTATTATTATTATTTGGAGAAATGTTTGGAAATTTATTTTGTATTAATAAAATTAAAGGTAGGTGATGGAATCTTATTGCAAATAACCGAATTACTTTATATACTCACGTTATGGAAGATACGTGAGTTACGTAGAAATACTGCTTACTATCAGCAAGCAAATAATATCATATTACATTTCAAGATAAGAATAAAGTATTATCTATCGTGGAAACTGCTTAAAATGCAGTATTCACTTTCTCATGAGAATTGCTTATCATGCAGATAATGTTGTATTACTTTTCTCGTGGGAATTGCTTAGTAATATTTTATTTAGATAAGAAAATCATATATAAAGAGTTTTAGACAGTAGATTCATTAAGTTTTGATAAGTTCATAGTTAAGTTTACATCTAAGCTCTAATGAGCATTTATATTGTAATTGTCATTACTTCCGCTAGTTTAAAATAAAGATCCAGGGAAAACAAAAAATCTTCTTAAAAACTGGTTTCATTTGAACACAAACGGAACTGGCGCAGTCGGTAGGATCTTCAAAAATTAGAGGAACCAAGTACCCTAATTCTCCGTTTCAACGGTCAATTGAAGAAACGTAGACACCGCCGCTGACGTTGCATTGGGACCCCGAGGACCACATTGCCCCGGCCAAAGCATCTTTACGGCACCTACCTCAACAACAACCGCTTTGTCCATTGCGAGGACCCTGTTCATAGTGAACCTCCATCAAATGCTGACGACTGATCATCGCGATCAATAATTCATCATTACAAGAAAATGTAAGTGAAATTTATAATCTTAAAGTGAAAAGTTTTAAATTTTAAAAAATAAATTTAAATTCAAATCATAAATTTACTAACATAGTTTTTACAATTAATTTAAGCTAGTATTAAGAGCATTTAATTATACAATCTGTTTCAATTTATTTGCTTTCGATAGACGAAAGGAATAGTTGGACACTTTGGTAATTAATAATTGCATTTTAGTTTCTAACTTACGTACATGGTAGACGCCAAACGATAGGTAGTGTCAACTAGTGACATTATAAAGCCTTTCATGCTTGCCATGTATGGGTAGGACCCTTAATTTTTAAGCCCACTAACATAAGAATAATAATTAAAAATTCTATATAATAATAAAAGTGTATTATTAATGCAAAGGAATCGCTCAAGATCTCCAAGACGGTCAAGAAGTGTAGAACGTTCAAATCTGAACAACCCTCCTTTGTTATTTTTAAATAACAATAATATTAATAGAAATATGGGTTTTCCTGCACATTTTCATGTTTCCCTTTTAAATGAAATTCCAGATTACGATGGTAATTCATCGACACTTTCTGAGTTTATTAGAGCTGTTGATACATTCACAGGTCAATTTTGTACAGAAAACCCAGCAGATTACATTAATCAATTGATTATTTCAGAAATCAGAAATAGATTAAAAGGTCAAGCATTAGAAATAATTACTGGATACGAATATGCTACATGGAATACATTAAAGCAAGTATTAATAGAAAATTTGGAGACCAAAGGTCAGAATTAAATTTATTAATCGATTTAACTAAATTAAAACAAGGAAAAGATTCTCCAATAGAATTTTATAATAAAATTAGAACACAATTAGCAATCTTTAATTCTAAAATTGCTTTAGGAAACGAAAACCAAGTCATTAAAAATTATAAACTTCAATAAAATAAAGACTTAGCATTGAGAACATTCACTAGTGGACTCAATGACGATTTTGGAACTTTTATTCGTAGTTCACCAACCCAAATTCATTAGAAGCCCTTACTATGATTAAAGAAGAGCTCGATATCAGATACTCTCAAGCTCAAAATTCAAAATTATCTTCAAATTTAAATCAAAGAAGATCTATTAATTTTTCACCGAATAATTTAAACAAATTACAAATAATTCATTTAGGACCGCTTATCCACTAAGACAACCCCAACCTTTCATGCAACCCCAACCTTTTAGGCAACCTGAACCTTTTATACAACCTCAACCGTTTGCACAATCATTTGTCCCTAGACAATTTAATCCTAATTTTAATAGGAAAAACAATCCAACCAGCCATCAACATCGAAATGTCTTCGCCCCAAAACAAAATTATAGGCCAACCAATAAATCTATACCTATGGAAGCAAACACAATGGTAAAACGACCTCCCACTACACAATTAACCAACCATAATAAATTTCAAGCTAATTCTCAAAATATAAGGAATTTACATACTCCAGTTGGTCCACAACGAACTTTTATCTCCGAAGAATTATTCTATCATAATGACGATGAACCTGAAACTTCCACATACCCCCAATATGACTATCAAGATTCTATCACTAGGTCTGAACAGTTCCCTAAACAGTACCTTGAACAATCAACCGAAAAAGAAATATCCACTGAAGAATTGGACAATTCTTATTATCAATACTCAAATAACGACATTGAAGATGCCGAAAATTTTTATTATCGGCCTCGGAAAATATTGAAAGCTTTAGTATTAACCCCAAATCTAATCTCTCATATATTGTCATACCGTCCACTGGACAAAAACTCCTAATAGACACTGGTAGCTCTAAAACCATAATTTCCCCTAAATTTGTTAATGAACATTTCCCTAATTTCGTTTATAATTTTAACTTTGAAATTACCACTTCTCATGGAACCACCAGACATAATTTAGTTGCTAATTTACCTATTCCAAACCTTTTTTCAGAAGATGGATTTCATATTTGCTATTTATACGATTTTCATTCTGAATACGTAGGCTTAATTGGCTCAGATCTACTTAACAATTTATCAGCCAGAATTGATTATAAATGGATGCATATCCAAACCGATAGCACTACAATACCGTTTTATTATAATTCATCCATGATTAAACACGAAACCCAAAGACGTAATGAATGTAATTTTTCCAAATTAAAACATAACGAAATTCCAATAAAACAAATTGAAATACACCCACGTACTGAAATGTTTGTTACTTTACCAGCCGTTGGTAGAAGTGGAATAAAAATAACCCCAAGATTAAATTTTAGTAAACATGTCATGATCCCTTCTGCATTAGTTAAATTACATAATAATTGGTTTCAAACTAGTGTAATAAACACTTCTAATGAAATACAAAAAATAAATATATACTCCCCTTTAATTTTAGATGAATATGAGACTAATAATGAAGAATCAATACAAATCAACAACATAGACGTTCATAATTCCAAATTAAACATCAAAGCCATTCTTAATGAGAATTTACAAACAAATTTAAGAAATGACCATCTAAACGAAGAAAAACAAACATTATTAACCAATCTTTGTTATTAGTATAAAGATATTTTTTATTGTCCAAATATCCCTTTATATTCCACCAATTTAACCAAACATCATATTAGAACCAAAACTGATGTTCCTATATTCACAAAAACATATAGACATATAGATACCCACATGTACATCGAGAAGAAGTAAAAAATCAAATTCGTATATATATATATATATATATATATATATATATATATATATATATATATATATATATATATATATATTTATGTTATTATTAGTCATAATAAAATATTATTAATCATTAAACAATATTTAAACAAAGCTGACAAACTTATCGATCAATTATTCCCTCAAACACAACATACAATCCAAAAACGAGGACTCGTAGATGGTTTAGGAACCATTTTTAAATTCTTAACTGGCAATCTGGATGCCAAAGATGGTCAAAGATATGAAACATTGATTTCCAAATTACAAAAAGTTAGTGAAACACAAACTAACGTCATATTAGAACAAGCTAAAATTCTTAATGACACTATTTCCACTATAAACAATCTAGCCAACAATCAAATGCTACTCAATGAAAACCTAAACAAAATTATTTTAGAAAACGAACAGGTGAAAAAACATGTCGCCACAGTATCCCAAAAAACAGTTTTACTCGAAGCCGTGCAATCTTTACAACTTCTTATAAACACCTACTTTGAACTCGAAAACGCATTAACTTTCGCACAGAATCAACAAATGCATATGTCATTAATTGACAATATTGAACTAATTCAAAATCTAAAGGATATTTCTAAACACTTGTCCCACCAAACAACATTAACCATTCCCTATTCCGCAGATCAAAGTTATCTACATCTATATGAAAGTATCATTATTACCAAAGCCTATCAAATTGCGAATAGAATCACCTTCATCTTTGAAATTCCCTTAACCTCTAAAACTAACCAATATCAACTTATACAATTGATACCTTTTCCAATATTTATTAACACCCGTCATTTCCGTATGATTATTCAACCTACAATAATATATTGTTTAATACTAAAATGAGTATCCCTATCGAACTCGATCATTGCAAATTAGTTAAGTGTCTATTACACTTACTTTTGTAACCAAAATAATCACTTTGAAATTCCAAACGATAAATTATGTGAAACCCAATTACTTTCTTTTAATAGTAACCAAACATGTACCCCATATCTTTTTGATCTAACTCATATTAAAATCTCTCAAATAGATACTGCCACTTGGCTAGTAACTGTACCTTCCAAAGCAATTCTAGATATTAATTGTAAAAATCAAAATTTTCGAAAAGAACTTTATGGTTCTAAAATTTTACATTTGAGCCCTGATTGCACTGCGTTAATTAATCACGAGCAAATGTTATTTGTAGCTAAAACTACGTCAAACAAAATTATCGACCTAAAATTACCAAATATTGACCAACTAGTAATATCTGAATCAAGTAATGTTGACATCTCAACAGTCGACGTAATTCCGATCGATACACAAAAGTTAATTGACAATCACATCAAAATTACCGATAACGGTTATCTACTAAAATCAATTGATCATGTGACTGCTAATCATTTAAGCATATCATCTATTATATTAACCATAATTGCTATAATTTTAGTTATAAGTATTTTTTTATATTTATACTGTAAACGTAATTCCTTAAAAATAAAATTCATTGACTTTCTGAATAAAGATTTAGTTGTGATAAATAAAAACAGAAAATTAAAATTTTCATTTTCCTTTTACTGATTTTAATATTGTTTTAAATAAAAACCATATTAAAATATTTTAGCGCTGAGGAGTTACGTAGATATACTGCTTACTATCAGCAAGCAGATAATATCATATTACATTTCAAGATAAGAATAAAGTATTATCTATCGTGGGAACTGCTTAGAATGCAGTATTAACTTTCTCATGAGAATTGCTTATCATGCAGATAATATTGTATTACTTTTCTCGTGGGAATTGCTTAGTAATATTTTATTTAGATAAAAGAATCATATATAGAGTTTTAGATAGTAGATTCATTAAGTTTTGATCAGTTCATAGTTAAGTTTACATCTAAGCTCTAATGAGCATTTATATTATTGTGTATTGTAATTGTCATTACTTCCTCTGGTTTAAAATAAAGATCCAGGGAAAACAAAAAATCTTTTTAAAAACTCGTTTCATTTGAACACAAACGAAACTCGTGTTGCAACTTTAATAATTATACTCGTAATTATCTTCAACAATCACAAATAAAATCCATTTGAAGGATGACATGGAATGTGAACATCTTATCAACAAATAAGCAGGTAATTTTACCAACTGTAACAGAAATGTGTTAACTTTCAAGTTAGGGTGATTAACTTTTTTGTGTGACGCCAAATAATTAAAATTTAAAATAATTTTCAATTTTTAATTTTTTATTTATTAATAGTAATTTAAGATTGTTGGATTGATCAGATAAGAATTAAAAAGGACAAAGAGAATTACAATGTGTCTTAATTCTTATTTTGTTAAATATATTTGACAGAAAATCAAATTAAATCTCGAATTTGATTTTCTTTAATTTTAATTTTTAATAGTTGTTTTCTTTTCTCTTCATGGAATTTTAAATTTTTATTTCTTTTCTGTGTTAATAAATAAAATTATCCATTTAAATGTTTAAAAAAAATATTTGTGTCTGGTCCATTAACAACGTTTTACAGATATAATTTAAATAGCTTCCTAATTAATTAGCGACCCGCCTGATTTCGTCTCAGGAATTTATGGGACTTGTTTTCCAATTTAGAAATTATAGCCGGAAAATCTTTTTATAAAGGTAAGTGATATTTAGTTGTGTATATTTTCAGACTGTTTTATCGTGATATTGTGTCTGTGAATTTCAATAACAGGTTTATTTTGCAATTTTTAACCTTTCATATTTCATCAAGTGTTGGGGGGTTTATTATTCACTACAATTAATATCTTTCAATTAATTTCTTTTTCTTTTGACCTCACATTATCACAACAATATGTACTAAGCAATACCCCTGCAGAAACATGGCTGAGCTGGCATAAAACGTATGCTAGTTCAATCAAGAAATAATATAACAGCAAGAAAAGGTATGTTTAGTGGTTTAGTGCTAATTAATTTCCAATTAATTGTGTTAATTAAAAATGTAGTTCTTTGCTTAAAAACATGGCTTAGTTGGCATAAAATACATGCTGAGTGAATCAACAAATTATAAAACACCAAAAAATACAGATGCGATAATGGTTTAGTGCTAATTATTTGCTAATTAATTGCGCTAATTGAAAATATTTTTATTTGGTTTTTAAAAACATAGCTGGTATAAAACATATGCTGACTCAATCAAGAAATTATAGAACAACATAAAAATCGGCTCAATCGATAAATTGTATATTGTATGCTAGCTCCGTCATGGTTTTTTAAGCAAAGAGATACATTTCTAATTAGCGCGATTAATTGGCCCTAAATTACTACTGTTTTATGCCAGCTCAGTCATGTTTTTTCTTAACAACGCAATAAATTATTAATCACTGTACAGTGTACATATTTTTTTTGTGTTGTGGCCACTTTAAAGAGACCTATATATATATATATATATATATATATATATATATATATATATATATATAATATACGTTTAGGTTTCGTAGATAGTTTGTTCTCGAATGATTTGAAATTACTCATGCGGAAGTAAATAGTAATAGCCTTATCATTATTAAATTATTATGGAATATGATTTAAGTTGATGTACAATATTTTTTAATTAGAATTGATTTTTAGTTTAATACATATTTACATAGTCAAACATTTGCTTTGTTTAACATTCGAAATTATCTTGAAACCTTTTTAAAACTAAGCAGCCTCATGTATGGTCTCTATTTAAAAAATTAATGTTTAATAAAATTGTTGATTACATTTATATTTCTTAATGCCATTGTAGTATATACCAAAAGGTGCTTCTACTTTTGCTTACCGTGATGCATCTTCCATAAGAAGATTTACGATTTCATCCGATTCCGTTCTTTTCCTTTGTTCAAATGTGCCATATTTTTCAATATTAAGTGATTTCATCATGATTATTACACTTATATATATATTTCACCTCACATCAGTTTATAATGATTAACACTAACCACTAACTTTTCACTTCAACTTTTTCAAAATACCACCTCCAACACCTCACTTATAAGGTATATGGACAGCACTGCCTCTGTTGGAAGTAATTAAAAACCATAATCTGTATTAAGTATATTGAATATAAAGTTATCTTTAGTAACAAATAAATCCCCCAGAATAAGGAACAAGGTTCAGATGTCATCGGTTTGATAATGAATTCTGGTATTTGAATGTAAGTACCAATTTTTTTTACTTTAATCTTGCTAAAGTCTACCAGATTACTTTATTAGGCGCTATTGTTGTCATATTATTTATGCCTGTTAAATTTAATTTCACGTAAAACATGTCCCAGAAATAGCCTCATGCAATGCATCACGTCCCTCCCCCAACACACACGGAATTAGCATTTGAACAGAACATGGTCGTAAACTGTCAGACAAATTAAATGAGATTCGTATAGGTACCTACTTAGAAAATCAGCTGCATTCACAGGTGATGACTGTTGGGTTGCCTAAATATATCAGGACCAAACTTGAAAGTATTTCTGATGAAATCTCTTCAAACTCGCCGGTTTTATTTGAATTAGGTACAAAATTAATTAGTCATACAAATATTGAAATTATGAAAAAAATATTAACTATAATGACGCTAAGTAATAAAAATAATCTACACTATTATACCTTTAGATTACTTTTTTCAAATTAAACGCACGAAAGACCTGCAAAAAATTTATTTTTTTTAGTTTGTGTTCTTATAGTTTTAATAAAACATGTTTTTCATAAGATGTTATAAATAAAATCTTAATTTATTTATTAATATTAAAAACCAAAAATCACAAGAAGTAATAACAAAAAGAGGCAAGTAAGATTGATTATAAAAAGTCAGGTTGGTTTAGTGGTAAAAGCATCGTATTTCTGTGTAACTGATTACCGATTCAAATTCCGACTGTTTTGCTGCACAATCTATATTTTTTAAATTAATTTAGGCAGTAAAAAGAATAAATAATAATTATTAAATAGCGATTTAAAAACCTCATCCTGAAAGAGAGACCACGCACAAAAAACTGCTACTTGTAAAGAATTTTTAAAAAAAATTCTGGTATTATACTATTACAACCGTTATCGGTATTTTCAAAGCAAGTTTAGTTTATAATGTTATTTTATTTTTAGAGTATTTTTGTAATACAACTTTTCAAATGTACACTGATCCCAAAAATCTACATATTTCAATTTGTATAATTCTGTCTTGTTGGTATCGTGTTATTAAAATATCTTTTTATAATATATTTCACTAATTAGGTAGCTTCCAAATGCAATATTCCTTAAATTTGGATTCAAAGTATTTTTTAAATGAAGAATATTGTTATAAGATTATAACACCTGATAATACAATAGCTTTTTACAGATCCACAGGTCTAGGTTTTGCCACATTATTGCTTTATGTTTATAACAGTTAGAGAACTTGCGGATATTTTAAGTACTTTATATACATTCGTTTCTTATATTATGTTTGTTTTTGTATTTTATTATAGTATACGTATAACAGAATTTTAAATGTTATTGAAAAGTTGTATTAAAAAATACTCTTAAATCTAAAAGTAAAATAATATCACAGTATAGTTGTAACCAGTAGGTACACTCTCGCAAATGTTGTAAATAACGGACTAGCGGGCTACAAAACAACAGTTATGTTGTCATATACGTTCCTCGTTATTACCAGCATGCAATACGATAACGATCGGCAGGCCTCGGCAAAGTGATCGTAGTTTGTTATCATACCAGGATTTCTTAGAAACACTTCAGAGGTAGCAGTTATTCAACATGTGATCCCTCTTAATGGAGGAGCAGATTAATAAATTCCTATTCAATAAATATACATTTTTTGTTTTATTACCACAATTAAATTTTTAAAATTCAATTTCTTTTTAGCGTATAAATTATTTAAAAAAATAGTACTTAATACATTATGCAGCAAAATTCGAGATTTGAACCGGTAATCAGTTACACAGTAATACGGTGCTTTTGCCATTAAACCAAACTCGGTTTGCCTTTATAATCAATTTTACTTGCCTCTTTTTGTGATTACTTGGTTTTTTGTGTTTTTTGGTTTTTAATATGAATAAATAATATTAGGATTTCATTTAATCAAAAACATGTTTTGTTATAAAGACGCAAACTAAATTAAAAAGATTAAACTTTCGTCGCTCTTTTGAGCATTTAATTTGAAAAGAAATCATCTAAAGGTATAATATTATAGATTATTTAATATTTTTTATAATTTTCGTATTTGTAACTAATTTATTTTGTTCCGAATTTAAATCAAACCGGCGAATTTGAAGAAATTTCATCAGAACACATATAAATAATCACCTACGAGCGCAGCTGACTTTCTAACTACCTATACGAGTCTCATTTAATTTGTCTGACAGTTTACTATGAAAGTTGAGATTATGATATTTATTTACGTACTATTGATTTTATAATGATCTAGGACAGCAAGGCTAATATGATGCTATTTTTTATTGTTATCCTATGCATTTACACTGAAAAAAAGCAGTATAAATGCATAGGATAAAATAATAAAAAATAGCATATTATTAGCCTTTCTGTCCTAGATCATTATGAAACCAATAGTACATACCTGTTCTTAATGAAAATGCGTTCTAGTATTTATTTAAGCTGAATAATAATTATAATTGGAAACAAGAAACAATAAAAATAATTCACTAAGTGTGAAAACGCTATTTTTTAATTTTTGGGCGAGGAATCAGGAAGGCGGAGTATCCTTCGTACCTCATGGCACCGATCATTTGGCCGACCCTACTATAATTTAGCCGAATCTGGGGGAATTCTACCCCCAGTAGGGATTTTTATTGTACCAAACACGCATTGACACGGGACCTACAGTCTTACTTCCTATCCGAGAAGAAGGCATGTTTTTAATTTTTCTCCGCTATGAAAAATTACCAGCTTGGCCGGGGATCGAACCTGCGACCCTTGGATTATGAAGCAAACATGCAAACCACTAATCCACCGAGGCTATTAAAAACATAATTGTTTTTAAATTAAAACAAAATACTGAATAAATGTAAAATTCTGCAATAACAAAGCCGCATAGGTATCTGTAAAGATAAATAATGTTACCTTCGCGGCTAGTTTTTGCTATTTTAACATTTTTATTGAGATATTTTTTCTTGATCGAAGCATCAATTAATCAAAGATTATTTTTGACGTTTTGCTTGAAAACCATAAATAATCGTCATGAATAGTCGCCAAAAAGTACAAAATTGGCAAGTGGTACATCCAGGACCATTCACAGAGAACAATAATAGAATTACTCTCCGAAACTTTTGATAATAGGCCTGAATCGTCTTTAAGGATAGAGCAAACGATACATAATACAACATTTTGATTCATGGTTGTGTTTCTCAAAATGTTTAAAAATCCCTCATTGATTATAGACAGAAACTAACAGATGCTACGATTTGTATAACGGCTGTTGAAAACCTAAATTTTTATGCTAGACAAATTGCCGATGTAGTAGATTGCAGTAAATGTACTGCCAAAAGCGTCTTGAAGAAAAACCGTTACCGTTCGTACAAAGTGAGGGACTCAGCAAACTTTTGACAAGGACAATATTAGACGCATGTTAAAATGTTAACAAACATTTTTTTTAGAAAAGTTTTTTTCACTGACTAATCGACAATATTGGCGTGACATAACTCATCTTAGTGTCCGATATTGATCACGTAAGAAATTGCATGATATCTTGAGCTTTGCACTCCCTTGCGCCCCCTCTTTAAAAAACTTAACAGTTGCGATGTGATACATTTTTCATTAACTGCATCTGCTGCAAGAGCAAATTGCTCCTGAAATTGTGGTTAGCTGGAGCGAGATTTAATGAAATCTGGCTTCAACAAAATAGCTTCCCTGTATATAAACGAGGCATGAAGCGAGATGTTGCCAAATCGTTTGATAACAGGGCATTATACCATTAAATGGTCAGGACGATCGCCAGATTTTGTTCCGACCGATTTCTTTTTATGGAGTTATTTAAAATCAATTATCTCTGGCTTCCAAGTGGATAGGACGAATAATATTGCTAAACTGTAATATCTAATGTACACTAACATGAGTTCGTTAATAATTTTTATGACCGTTTGAAAATTTATTTTACTGTTTTGAAAGAATGCTTATTTCATTTTAAGAATGCTTATTATTTTGTCTGTAATAGCATTTTTATATTTTACGAATATTTTTTCATGAGTGCTTGGACGCTGCTGTGTGACGTGCTCATCCTTAAACAGACAATAATGCTGCCAATACAAATTTTAGTTTATTGCATATCGATGTTATTGTGTGTACATCCCATTAAAAGCCTCAACCAGGGACTTTTATATAATCAAAACCTGAACCTAAAAAACAGCAAGAACCGATATTTATGTCAGACTAGAACCGGAACGTGAACCCTTACTTTTCAAAGCAAGTACCAGAATCAAAACCTGAACGCTTACATTTTTGTAACCCTATACCGGAACCGTACCGAAATTGCCTTTGGGTTCAAGTTCCTATAAAATACTGTCAAAACGTTTAGAAATACGAGCAGATGGTTTGCATATCTGTTCAATAACAGAAAATGTAACAGTTTAATAGCTAAGAAAGCCAATGCTACGCTCGAAGTACAGTCCAGAGAAATACCAGTAACTTCTTAGAAAGTCAAACAACTAAATGAATGTCTAAAAGCGACAAGGTGTAAGATTAAAGACAGATTTAGAAAAGAAGTGAAGCACATTTAGAAATACATTCACCGCGTATTTCATTAAGAGATCTATCAAAAAACACGAACCTTGAGCACAGCTTAAAAATGATACAACTTGCTTCTGCAAAAAAAACATCACCGTATAGGCGATCAGTTCTACTGTGGTATTTGTGGAGTTAACACACATAGGAGTAATGTCTCAAAACCTGTCACTACAGACAGTAAATCTGCGTTGTGTCTGTTTCAGAATTAAAGAAGCCGAGGTCCAAGAAGTGACGCTAACTTCCCGACCACGTTCACCGTCCATTCCGGGTTTTGGAACAGCATCACGCGAAAAGACGATCACGCCACCAGACGAAAAGCTACCATTCTTCATCCAGCGGTTTAGTGACAATCAAACGATTCTCTACATCTTAAGAATCCAGACTTTCATCTGAAGAGGGCGCTACTTCCGGGGTAATCCGTAACTGTTCTATTTGCCGAAAAGGGAGTCTACAACTAGATGACTACTCCAACATAGTATCGGGAGGTTTCAACAGCGTCCGTCGTTACCAGCAAACTACCTACCATTTCCACTGTTCTATGATTCTGTCCCGGGTAACCCAGTAACTACAATAGTCGATAGGGGCCAGTGCTTTGATTCGCAGAGCACGAAGCATCGTTGAAGCAAGTTTCAAGCTAGGAACTGGTATGGAGCATTTGGTGGAGTATATGATACTCCTGAAATTAAGCTCATCGAGCGATATTGGCTCGATGGCGGTATTGGCTAGGTATTATTTAGCTCTTCTTAAATATCTTAAAGCGAAGAGAAATAAGTATGTTAAAACTTTTAAAGATTCTAAAAAATTATGGTTGGCAGGTTGTAAAAAGGTAATAGAAACACCAAAACTAATGCTTTCTATAAGATCAAAAGTTTTTTTTACTTAAAAACTAGTCATGGCCTAATTAAATTCACTTTTTTAATAGTCGCTCTGTTGGTAAAACAATTATTTTTATCGAAAACCTAAGTAATTTACAACATTTGAGAAACTGCATAGATACGCACAAAAAGTGAAAGCGTTTGTAACGCATTGCTAAAATAATTTGAAAGTTCACTTATTTCAATTGTTCTATTTCCTTACCTATTAAAATTTTGCACAATAGCCACAGGTGTTTCTATTGTTATTTAATATAGTCTGTAGTTGTTTAATTTTTGTTTAAACATAAAAAGACTACATTTGTACAATAAATTATGTAGGTTCTTAACCAGAGTTCTTATATTTAAATAATTTTTTATTTTAAAATTCCTTTAAATAAGGATTCGGAGTTATTTAATACTTAATTAGTACTTAATTAATATGTATTAAATATATAAAATAGTATTTAATTACTTATTTAAGGTAGTATGGCCGTCTGGATGATTCCAGTCAACTGTACTAAAAATTGCTTTAAATGAAAGCTACAAAGTCAGGTACAATCTTGGCCCTTACCATGAGAAATTTTAAATAACAATCCATTTTAAGGAATAATGAAGCAAAATCTCTATACATTTAGATACAATTTAAAAATAAAAATTTCACGGTAAGAGGCCCAACACTGTAGCACTTGACTTTTTCAAAGATAACGGTTTTTACTTTCATTTAAAACAATTTTATAGTGCAGTTGACTGGAATCATTTAGACGGCCATACTACCCTAAGTAATGTTTCTGCTGCATCGGCTGTTTGTTCTAATAATTTCTACAATGTACTTTAATATAATAATAATTTTTAATAATTGTTGTTGTAATATTTCAGAGTTTGGATCGAATATTTAGCATTTACGATATTACATAAATAACAACTTTTCCAAGCTTCGAACATCCGAATGTATTGTATGTGTGGAAGATATCACTAAATAACCAGAACTCTCGTACGAACATTTTTAATCATTAGTACTCTTGAAGTGCAACGGGTTTTAGGTGTTAGAACAACCATGTTTAGCCAGCCTCGGTGGATTAGTGGTTTGCATGTTTGCTTCAAAATTCAAGGATCGCAGGTTCGATTCCCGGACGAGCTGGTAATTTTTCATAGCGGAGAAAAATTAAAAACATACCTTCTTCTTGGATAGGAAGTAAAACTGTAGGTCCCGTATCAATGTGATGTTTGGCACGTTAAAAATACCTACTGGGGGTGGAATTCCCCCAGATTCGGCTAAATTCTAGTAGGGTCGGCCAAATGATCATAGCAATCGGTACCATGAGGTACGAAAGATGCTCCGCCATCCTGATTCCTCGCCCAAAAAACAAACAAACAACCATGTTTTTTCGGTCTAGGACGTTTAGGTGACGGCGATTCAGCGTCAGAACGTTTCGGCACAAGGTTGTTGCGGCGTCAGAGCGTTTCGGCGCAGGGTCGTTTTGGCAACGGTTTTTTCGGCGCCAACAGTCACAATATCAGTATAAACAGTTAACAGTGATATATTATTATTAAATATATCAGATAACCAATGTTTTAATTGTTCCGTTGATTTGATCTAGTAAAATAATGCTTTTAACATTTTAGTGGTATAATTTGGACACTACATCTGTTGCGTTTTCATACTACATTTTTATCATTAATTACATTAATAATCATTAAATTGACCGCTCTTTGTATTGGGCCCTATCGCCAAGCAACGAGTGTTGTGTCATGTCAAGTTTTCTATAAAATTGTGAAAACGTACGCTATATCCCGCTACCTCTGTTAAAACCGCTACCGCTGATGGCTCCGAACAAGACTACGAAAAGTTATAAGATCTTCTCAAAACATCCTACTCTACAGGTAGGTCCAATAATTTAAGTTCGGTCAATTTAGACGTAAATAATAAATTATAACCAGTCACCAACATACTATTGTTTATTATACAGTCCACTCGATAAACGCAACAAATTCAAATATTTTATTAATCTTTATATTGTTAATATATATAACAATATTTTTATCAATAACTCATAGTTTGAGAACTTGATAATTATCAAAATCTACATCTACTGTCCATAAACATTACAATAAGTAGGCGGTCATGTTTTAAATAGTTTTTTATTTACAATTGACAAAAAAATAATTTTTTATTGTCTACAAGGATTCAATTTCTATCCTAGAATAGCATATAGTTTTGATTAGAACAAGAATATCTTTTCTACAACACAACATACATAATCCATACTCCTTTTTCCGCATTTGCAGTGTTGGGAATCCACACAAACTCTCATAGGAGCGCAACGGAGGTAATGGAGCTGTTGTAGATGGTCCATTGCGCTACCCCATACTTTATCACTCATAGAAATTTTTAAAATTCAGTTGCAACCGAGATTTGAACCTCTGTGCCTCTGATAAAAAAGCAGGATCTCTACCTCTGGCCACGGAGGGCCCTAAAAAACTGAACAACGAAGATTAATTTTAAGAAATACAGAAAAATCACATTTTCACGGCTGTAGTATTTTGCGTCGAAATGTACTTTCGCTAAAAACGCCGTCGCTCAAACGGGCTGTCGCCAAAAGAGCCGCGCCGAAAGGTTCTATACCGTGTTTTCTTGTGCCACTGTGTTTGTGTTTCCACTGCAATAAATTTGCTTATAACATTAAATTATATAAATACCAGTTCTTACCCAGTTGTTATTTGTTATATATTTAATTAAAATTTGGTTAGAATTATTTATTTCTTATTCAAATAAGTCAACCTGTCTATTTGTGGAGGTTTTCTCTGGGGCTGTTGTTATTTAGAAATTCTGTTCTTAACGTTTAAGGTAATAATTTTGCAAGTTGCAATTTTGATTTAAAAAGGAATTGCTTAAATCAACACACTAAATCTGTCATCTGTCTGTTTATAAAATATTATAAATAAGTAAAAAAATACTACTTCAATTTTTAAGTTTGATGACCTAGAAATTATAAAAAAGTAGGTAATAATTATCAAAATTGTATATGTAGAAACACAATTGCAAGTTTAAATTCCACCACAAAACTTTTATTAGGTATCTTTAATCATCATGAATAATTTAAACACGCATAAATTAGAAATAAATATGAACGCAATCTCATTTCAATTCATTAGAAAATTTCCTGAGATTATTCGAATTTATAATTGCGGAAAACTATTAATATCGGTTTTAAGTTGTTTTAAATGTATTTAATATTTACTAAATTACCGTAAACTGCTCAAAAGCGTGTCTTAGTTATATCAGTCAAGGCTGGACGTAATACCTTTTAATAGAATAAGTACTTTTAGCACTACAAATTAGCCGAATTACAAGTAATTAGGTATAACTGTTAAGAATTTGCATGCAGTAACTAACATCAAAATGAGTTCTCTGGAGAATACAACCAGACCTGTTTTACCTTTCTTAAAAATAAATGCCGGATTTATGTGCGATTTTCACTGCAAAGGGAGTATTTCCTGCAAGTCTTGACATTTCTGCTATAAAAGTAATGGAAGTATTGTTTCCATAAGAAGTAGCTACTTATAAAAAATTTAATACAAGGATGCATGCGATTACCTATGGAAAAGGTCGTACGTGCGTACATTATATATTTGTTAGATTGTAGGTATCCTTGTATTTAGGCAAATATTAAAGAGTTTAACCATCACTAAGTACAGGGCTAAATCTACATTAATAAGACGCCTGTGAGAGATTGTTCTAACAGTATTATCTCCTGCATGATCTGTAGCTGAAAGTTGTTGAGAATATCCGTTTATTAGCTCATCATCGTGTACTTTGTTGAATAGTGTCGTAAGAAAATATAGGTCTATAACTGACCTTCTCAACATAACAAGCCGAAAACGTACAATATTGCTGGATATCTCCCCAGATGTATTCCCTCTAGTCTCCACATAAATCTCAGATATTTTTAATAAAGATTGAAATTTTATCCACAAGTATAATAAAAGTTAAAAACGAGAAATGCGGAAAAATCCATGCTCACATCATTTTTCATAGGCGATAATGGCACGAATTTGCAATTTACGTCAACTAATAATAAAAGGTTTCTACTTATGATTCTTCTAAATTAACAATTTATAGTTTTAAACGGATTTATAAACTTAATCCTCTCAATTAATCAAATATTTTTCAAATAAATAATACAAAAAAAGATTATGCTCATTCGCCAATTGGTTTGACATACAGTGTATAAAGTAAGGAATAATATTCATATTTTTTGTATTATCACTTTTCGGTAGAAAAACTCGGACACTTCAATTTTATTTTTTTCCTGTGGATTTTATGGTCGTCAATTTTATTTTTTTAGTTTACTGCTATGGGGCTTATGACGTCATCGACTTTTTCTTTAAATGGAACCCCCTTATTTTTTTGCTAGAAATGAAAAGTAAATTTTTTCTAAGATCAACAATACCCCATATGTGGTATTTAAAATTAGAATTTTTTGAAATATGGAGGACCAAATGTGATAACTTTTACGAAAATAATCATTAGACTTGAAAGATTAAGTATTATTTTCGTGAAAAGTATAGTTAGGAAACTATACGGGGTGTTTCCCATAAGATTCATATCCTCTGAACAGTTGATAATGCAACAAAAATGCTTAATATCATTAGTGTCTATTTTTCATAATAACCGAGAAAAAAAAAGTTTTTGAAAAGTGGGTTTGGTGGTCACTGATTTTTAAGTATTAAAATTGAAGCTGGATATACCTAAGTACATTTTTAACTTGATATCTGATACATTGATGCAGAAGTAGGCGATGTCACAGTTTGTTTTGACTATTATTTATTTAGTTTTTGAAGACCTAAACTCAATGTCGGCTAATGTTTATGTACTTTAATAAACTTGTTCATCACTTCTTCCAGGAAATATTGCTTGCTGAAACAGTATTGCTTTGAATTTTTGGTTTGACGATGCAAGAAATGTTTCGGACATAATTAAATTTATGATTATTTAATTATGCTCCATGATTAAAATAATGTACCTATAACACGGGGGATAATTAACAGTTATTCAGGAGATTAAGATATTTATTCAAATTTCTTCCAAATAATAATAAACTACTTTCACTACTTATATAGTTATATATAATGTTCGAAAGCAATAAAATTATTTCAATCACCTTGTTTCGGTCCTTGTTCGGTGTTTTTGTAGGTGGTTATTTTTCTGCTGCAATAGGCTGGTGACAGGTTTATGTAAAGATCGTATTTTGCCATGTACTTTCGATTTATTTTCTCGGCATATTTATTTTATTGTTGAATTTCCTATTAATGAATTAGGAAATGCTTAATGATGGTGTTAGTGGGTTTGTAATGTATCACTTCCAAAAAATGAAACTGTTATTAAAGCAATTCGAACAGAAGGGAATTTGTGTTGTTTATTATTCGAGTATAATATTTAGTTTTTAAAGTAAAAAGTACGTCAAGGTTACGTTATATAGTAAAGAAACTCTACCGTAAAATGCAATAATAACGTAATAAAGAATTAAGTGAATGTAAACATTTCATCTCTTGCTGTTTCTTGGCTTTCAATACACAAACTAAAATTACAAACAAAATGAAATGTGGTACCGTCAATGCGTTTAATTGCTCTAATATTGTTTTAAGCCTATTCTTTCGTTTGTTAAACAAGGTATTTGATCTTATAAGTGAGGTAGGTCGTGATACGTTCCAGAAGTTCACTCAAAAGCTTGTATTTTTTTTCAAATATTTTTCGATGTGTGTAAAATCAAGAATGGTACAACGATTTTGCGAACCTATTAACAAGTACTATCAAACATTAAATTTATATAAAAGTTCAGTGAAACACCCTGTATACCCAGATTTTTGGAGTTTCCGTAACCGAACAGATGGAATCATGATTATCGTCTGAATACATAACATGGTGTTGTAGATAGAGATTGTCCAGAAGAATTATGCTTCCATTTGTCGAAAATCTTAGACTATTAAATTTTATATTACCAATTTAAAGGAAAAGAATTACAATTATATCTGATCACGTAGTATAAGTATATTCTGTCAACTCCTAAAACTAACGCTGTTTACTTAATTGTGATTTACAATTGAAAATTATCAGTGATACCAAAAGATTTCAGGATTATTTGTTTCCAACTAAAAAAACTATTGCTGGTCGCCCGTTAATGTCTTTAACAAACCGGAAAGCTGGATTAATTCTGATTTATTTAAAGATGGGTGACGTGTAAAAAGTCCTTGCATTAGTTAATAAATAATAATCTGTCCGGAACAATCATAAATGATTATTTAATCTGTATTTATGTGTTTCTTAGAGGTTTACCTTTACCTTTGAAAATGTATAAAAGTATACCCTTGCAACCTGCACTTACTGATCAATAGAAATGAACTGTGGAAAAACTTCTACGGCGATATCTTTGTTTGTTACTGGGTAAGTGAGATTAAGTGTAAGTATTTATTTGTAATTTAGTATCTCGTACACTGTACACAAATAATTATCTGTGTGACTATTATTAGAATCCTGTTGGATAATTCATACTGATTGCTTATAATTATAACAGTAATAACCATTAATAAGTACGTAAATCACATAACGCATAAACATGCATATTAATAACTATTTCGTATTGATTATGAAAACCTTTTAATTGACTCAATTAATGGATTTCGTGTAATATCTATTTACAAGAATATTAACTTTAGTGTTAAGATGTTATAAATATGTAGAAAAATTATCACCACGACTGGGAATCGAACGCAGTACATCTGAACCCAGAGCTCTGCCCGGCAAGCAGATAGTCCAGATAGTTTTTCTATATATTTATAACATCTTAACACTTCAGTTAAGTTTTAATTGACGTCTATGTATGTATATATAATAATTATAAGCCTGAACTGAACTACAAAGCTATTTAAGCCTGGAAAACAACGATATCACAGGTATTCACGTCCCCTTAAAGAAAGCTCTTGTTTTGTTACTTGGAGCATGAGCGTTACGTTGCGTTACCAGAGCTAACAAATTTTTGGTAGATTATCGAATTTTTCTTGCGTTTACCTATCTACCAACTTTAACCGAAATTAAAATAGGAATATTTATTATAGCAATTCCGTGTTATATTTATTATAGAAAAATTGTGTTTCTGAGTTGTATACCGCTAAGCAATAAAAGGATCCAATAGTTGACCAGTAAAAAAAAGCAAACTTTTTGGATTCTCTGCGTTAAAATTGTGTTTCTTATGTTGCAGATTTCAAACGTTATGCCTTTCTCACGCTTATTTTAGCATAATTATTTGTTTACGGATTGTTCACGCAAGCTCACTGCAATTAGCACTGCAACAAAATATGAGAATACATACATGCCTTAAGCACCCAATCGTTAATTATTATTAGTGATTTACTACAACCATAACAATTTATGACAAAACAGGCATTTACTCCAGACATTTACTATATTCATATTATTTACTTTAAATTATGTGAAATAAATATTTTAATTTTAACAACGATATGATGATGTGAGGATTGTAGAGGTTTCTGTTTTCAAGATAGAATCTTATTTGGTTTAGTTTTTAAAAAACTATGTTTTATTAAAATATTTATTTATTGATGTTTTGTGAAAAAGTTACTGTTATTATGGAATTACATACAATTATGAATAATAATGTTAAATAACCGAAGTTTTGATAAATGTAATGGATCAGTAATTAAATCAGTATTACTAACCTAGCTATGTTCTTTAATTGATTTAGTATTTCTGTAGATACCTTTATAGTTCAGGTAAATTAAATCATTTTCAGCAATGTAAAGGAAAAAATTGGGGAAAAGCTGAAAATATAGGCATAGAAAGTGTTGCTGAGAAACATATAAAAACTCCCCATGCGTGGGTGATGAGCCGGCTGCGCCATCTTGAAAAAATGGTGAACATATTTCGTTAATATTTCAAAAAGTATTAATTTTACGGACATCTACGTTCAGAATAAAAATGTAGTTGACAAAATTCCCCACAATTTCATTTTTTATTAAACCTCGTACGTCCACTAGTTTCTGAGAGAGCTTTCTTCAGCAACTGTCATTTGCCGAGATTCAGAAAAAGTTCCATTTTTGTGCGCGTTTTTCATAAATATATCAAATTCGGCTACTCCTACGTACAAAATGCATTGTATAAAAGTTAAAGAGAATTAAATTTCCTACAAAAAGTTAATTACTGGATGTTCGCGCTACTAATATTTTCGGAGATATGATTTTGTAAAGAAAATTATTATCGCCGAATAAGATAAAAATAATAATAATTAAATATCTAACACTTCCAGTAACGGAGAATTACTAAGCTCAATCTGCTTACTTATTAAAGGTACCCTGAGTTTGTGCTTGAATATCTCGAAAGCTTCTAAAATGTCTAATTTAAGTTTGTTAATACAAAAATGTAGGAATTTGGTCTAATTTTAAGGAGTAATTGTGTGATTTTTTTCTAAAAGGTGTTTAGCGTAACTTTGGCACATATGATGTCATAGATTAGGCAGCTACGGTAAAAAATTCGTATATAAAAATATAAATCAACTTGTATGAGGATTTTGCTCAAAAGTTACCTCTTTGCAAAGTAGATAATTCATTTTTTGCATATTTTATCAACACAGTGTATGGTGTTAAAGGCGTTCTTGTTTAAATCGTTAAGACAGAAGTCGCAATCAAGTAGACAAACAAAGCACTTGCTGCCAGTTAAAAATTTAAATAATGAAAACTTATATTGTTTAAAGCGAGTTTTATTTAAGTTATAATTAAAATATAATTTGTAAATTGTAAAAAACGAATTATATTAGAGAGTCTTAAGCTGCTTTGTGAATAATTTAATTTACTATAATAAATCTGCAATATTTATAAAAAGTATTCTTCTCGTGTAATATTAGAAGCGGAGTTATAATTCAGGTGCATTTTCACAACCAAGAGTGTTCTTCGACCATTAAAATAAAAAGGCAAAGTGTAACCGTTTTTTAAATTAAGTGTTCAAGTGATCGTTACACAAAATGGTTTATTGGAATGGAAAATTTAACTTTGGCTTCATATGGTAAAATAGTAGAAGCGTAACAGGTAAAGAGCTTGCACGACTGCAAGTATAAGGTAGAAACACCTTTTCCTTTAAAAACTGAATTTTGGAATAGAGGACTGGTCCTAATTGGTCTAAATCATTACAACTACCCCCCCATTACGAGGTTTGCACTCCTTGTATAATAATTTATCAATTTATATGAGAGTAACGGAAACATACGTGATTTTTTTCTAATTATATGTTACTGGACACCACAGTCATAGATTAAGTTATGTACTTCTAATTTTTTATTGTGGACAGGAATTTACAGATCGAAGTAGCAAGAAACATTTTTGTATTGTGCTAAGAAATTTCAAAAATAATTATGTTAACGACGCCTTTTTTGGGTTGATAAAGTTTTCTGTTGTGGTCTCTTTTATTTTATATAACCATAATCTAGCTTTTGTCAAGCAGACAGCATTGAGCATAGTTACGATATATAAATTATTAGGATTTGCATCAGATTGTGCCAATGTAATAATGAGAGAACACCATTATTTGAAGAAAGATTAATACAAAATTAGTTTTACAATTCTGTTTTGCTTTGCCTTATTTTTATAGAAACTTCAGAATATTCTTTAAATAGTCACTTAGTACTTAGTATGGAATATTCCAAATTAGATGAATAATAAGGCAGAGATTCTATTAGTAATTCGGAATGTCTCAAGATTTCACTTTTCTTATTTTTTTTATTGTTTTTAAGTACTTATATTTATAATGCAAATTCATGCATCTATTAATTTCTCAATCCAAGATATTAGACATAAATTGCCTGCATAATTTTTAAAATGTGCGCACTGTACTATAAAATTATACTTAATGAATGAATTTACTAATAATTAACATAAACAAAAACATTAAAATGCCCAAACAACTCTTGTATTTGCAGGGATTTACATAAACCAGGATGCGGTTGCTTATGAAATTAAATTGACCTTTTAAAGAACTGATCTATCAGATCGTTTGATTTTTCTATGATATATGCACTTCCGGATATAGCCATCTGATTATAATACTGATTAAGTAACACATAGAAAAGTTGAAATCTCAAATTAACCGAGAATTGTAGTGATTACGATTTATATTATGGTAATATTTGATGAGTTAAAAGTACAAAGCCGGTTAGATTTCTTCAAAAAAGCTTGAACAAGGTTAAATACTATAATATTTTTCCCAATATTTCTACATCTGTAAATTTTATTTCATACACTTCATTGTAATTAACCGATGTCGCGAAGGCTTTTCTTTAAAGCTACTGGAAACAATAGCTAGGACAAAAAGGAAAGAATAATCTTCTCGAGACTACCTTTAATATGTTGGTTGTAAGAATATAATGGGTAGTAGCCTTTTTAAGTGTTAGTTACAATTATTACCTTTGATCAGATAATTTCATTTCTTCCACTACCCCTAAAAGTATTTCTCCTTCTAAATCCATGTCACTTGAAAAATATTCAAATACACTGGAAAATTATACGAAAAGATTAAGGAGCTACCGGCGCGTGGTAAAATGCACGGAAATAAGTAGGTCGTGCGCGATACACGGTTTTCTTGGCACTTATTTTGCAAATACATTGGTTTTCTACTCCCATAAGAGATTTCTTTGTGTAATTAGCAATGTTTTTGTTAAAATGATCACAACAAAGTTTTAAAGTAGGATCGTAACAATTGCTGGATAATAATTGATGTGGCTCTTCAATAAATTGTTATGACATAGCAATCAATTGAAATAGAAAGCGCTTACAGAATACCATTTCAGCAAAATCGATTGCTATGCTTGTCCATAACAATCAATCGAAGTGTAACAATTGATGTGATGGTTTACAGAATAGACCTGAATATTTGATTATCTGTTGGGAGTTAACGTGGAAGCTAAAATCGACGTTGGTCGTTATCCAAATCGAACGTTTTTGAGAAGACCCATTCCCTGACGATGAACTAATTAATCAATGGTATTCTTGTTACCTGTCCCGAATTAACTGGTTTTTCTGTTGATAACAACTATACCTAATTCCTATGAATTAGGTATAGTTGTTATCAACAGAAAAACCAGTTAATTCGGGACAGGTAACAAGAATACCATTGATTAATTAGTTCATCGTCAGGGAATGGGTCTTCTCAAAAACGTTCGATTTGGATAACGACCTTTTTGTAATACTTATAACTCAAAAACAGGTTAAGATATCTCAAATCTGATAGCGTCATTGTATTCCTTGGATACATGAAGAGACGAATAGGTAGCTTTGGGTTCATTCCCTTTTCTTTTGTTTCAACCTAATTCACAGGATTGTGGTAGAGTATTCTACTCTTGTACGTAATATATAAAATACACTTTTGATTAAGCTTGATAACTACAGTCTGTATAGTAAGAGTATGGCAGACCTATCTGAATAAAAAATAAATTTATTAGCTTTGAAGTTATAGTAATTATATTCGATAGGGTTAGGGCTAAAATGTATTTACATTAATAATGAGTCCAGTCCCCACCTGTGTCTATAATAGACTGGCATGTCCGAGGCATGCTTTCCACCAAAGAGATGGCATATTCGTGTGGCAGAGGCCTCCAGATTCGTCGAATTTAGGTTGTTAAACAGTTTAAGGTTGAAGTAGGCCTTCCACGAAGCTTCCTCTTGATTAGCAATCACACATTTTCTATTGGGTTTGCATCGGACAATTTCGAAGGTCAGTTGAGGGTCTCAACGTGATTTTCCTCTTTCCAGGCCCTGCAAAGCCGGCTACAATGTTTGGAGTCGTTGTCCTCTTGGAGTATCCAATCTTTACTGATATACCAACGTTGAGCATATGGAATGAAAGCTTTCTGGTAAATTGTTAATAAATCAATAAAATAAATTGAAAAACCTGTTTTAGAATTCCACTAATAGATAGAGAGCTGCAATGGGAAATTATCGCTCGTTTAAAGTCTTTCGCGCGGTCTGGCGCCCACGTGCAACTTTCCAATGTTTCTGGCAATTATGGTTTGGTATCCCTTATGATTTAAAAAGTTATTGAAAAAAAATCAAGTGGTAAAAAGAATGTCACGTGACTCTTCCACTAATGCAACGCATCAATACATATCAATAATTTCCTATAGCGGCTCTCTATCTATTAGCGGAATTCTAAAATAAGTTTTTCAATTTATTTTATTGATTATTTATTTTTGTACTGTTTTGTTCTACATTTTCCCTAATTGAAAATTAAGGACCGTCGGAATAACTCAGTGGCATATTTGGGGGGGGGGGGTAAACGGGATGAAGCCACCCCCGATTTTTTTTAATAGTCCAGTTCATTTATGTCAAAATTTTGATTCAGAATTTTTATAGAGTACCCTTCCCCTCCCAGAGAAAAAATTGTAAATACGCCACTAGAACAACTAAAGTATCGTTATTTACCTAAGCTTGTTAGGTAATTCTGTTTTATTAACTGAAGAATCAGAATTCAAAGCTTACTAGTCGTAAATCATTTTTCACGTTTTTCTTGAAAATTTTCTCATGTAAGAGTATGAATATTGATTACGGTTGAAAAGAGAATACAATACTCTATCGAGTTCAGTAAAGAAATACCTATCATGTAATTTAAAAAATTCGATGACGTCATCACGCTCACGCTGATTTAGTAAATACAAAATGTTATGAACCAGGACATAGAAGATGGTATACCATTTAATAATATATATGGTTTATACCACTTCTGACTGACAATAAAGTTAGTTAAAGCTACAAATCAAACAGACTGTATATACTTATTGTTAAAATGAATAAATTTTGCCATTACAGTCGTAATTAAAATAATTATATCCTAGGATAATAACGTAATTACATTTAATAAGTTTATTTTTTTATTTATATGTTATGGTTATTACTAATAAATTATAAAATTTATAGGTTCTTGAAAGAAAATTATATTCGATTACTAAATGTTTGTAAAAAATTTCTGGCTGGTCATACAACTGTAAAACATGAAATTTACGTTTTAGAATTTTAAAACTAAAACGGGGGTAATTCAGAAGGTAGAAAATAAAATTAACATTTGATATTTATAATTTTATTTATAATTTACAAGCCAGAGTTTGCCAAAAGAAGATCTTAATTCATTTTGTAAATACGCCACTAGAACAACTAAAGTATCGTTATTTACCTAAGCTTGTTAGGTAATTCTGTTTTATTAACTGAAGAATCAGAATTCAAAGCTTACTAGTCGTAAATCATTTTTCACGTTTTTCTTGAAAATTTTCTCATGTAAGAGTATGAATATTGATTACGGTTGAAAAGAGAATACAATACTCTATCGAGTTCAGTAAAGAAATACCTATCATGTAATTTAAAAAATTCGATGACGTCATCACGCTCACGCTGATTTAGTAAATACAAAATGTTATGAACCAGGACATAGAAGATGGTATACCATTTAATAATATATATGGTTTATACCACTTCTGACTGACAATAAAGTTAGTTAAAGCTACAAATCAAACAGACTGTATATACTTATTGTTAAAATGAATAAATTTTGCCATTACAGTCGTAATTAAAATAATTATATCCTAGGATAATAACGTAATTACATTTAATAAGTTTATTTTTTTATTTATATGTTATGGTTATTACTAATAAATTATAAAATTTATAGGTTCTTGAAAGAAAATTATATTCGATTACTAAATGTTTGTAAAAAATTTCTGGCTGGTCATACAACTGTAAAACATGAAATTTACGTTTTAGAATTTTAAAACTAAAACGGGGGTAATTCAGAAGGTAGAAAATAAAATTAACATTTGATATTTATAATTTTATTTATAATTTACAAGCCAGAGTTTGCCAAAAGAAGATCTTAATTCATTTTGTAAATACGCCACTAGAACAACTAAAGTATCGTTATTTACCTAAGCTTGTTAGGTAATTCTGTTTTATTAACTGAAGAATCAGAATTCAAAGCTTACTAGTCGTAAATCATTTTTCACGTTTTTCTTGAAAATTTTCTCATGTAAGAGTATGAATATTGATTACGGTTGAAAAGAGAATACAATACTCTATCGAGTTCAGTAAAGAAATACCTATCATGTAATTTAAAAAATTCGATGACGTCATCACGCTCACGCTGATTTAGTAAATACAAAATGTTATGAACCAGGACATAGAAGATGGTATACCATTTAATAATATATATGGTTTATACCACTTCTGACTGACAATAAAGTTAGTTAAAGCTACAAATCAAACAGACTGTATATACTTATTGTTAAAATGAATAAATTTTGCCATTACAGTCGTAATTAAAATAATTATATCCTAGGATAATAACGTAATTACATTTAATAAGTTTATTTTTTTATTTATATGTTATGGTTATTACTAATAAATTATAAAATTTATAGGTTCTTGAAAGAAAATTATATTCGATTACTAAATGTTTGTAAAAAATTTCTGGCTGGTCATACAACTGTAAAACATGAAATTTACGTTTTAGAATTTTAAAACTAAAACGGGGGTAATTCAGAAGGTAGAAAATAAAATTAACATTTGATATTTATAATTTTATTTATAATTTACAAGCCAGAGTTTGCCAAAAGAAGATCTTAATTCAACTCGATTTAGATTGTTGTATATATAAGCATGTATAATTTATATCTCTAAAACACAAATGGTAAATTTTATATTTCAGAATCAATGTTTAAGGATTTATAATGTACGATCTGATATTCTAGCTTTTTCTGAAATAAATTTGTGTTGTGTATACACGATTTCAATTCATAATATCGAATTTAAATATTTAAATGTTAAGATAGAATTTGAAGTAAATTAGTGGCTTTTCAATTTAGATTGCAAAATTTATAGTAGGTACATAATACAATTTTAAATTCAAAAATTACAAATTTAAAATCTGGTATTGTAACATGCTCAAATTTGGTGTATAGGTATAATATACTTATGCACCTATATATTTTATGCATTTGACACTGTGTTTTCTTTTATGATATAATGCTGTGAATGAACATGTTTTTTTATTTTGTTTCTTATTTTTGTATCTTGGATTTTTTATTTTGGAAATTTTGGAAATTCTTTTTTGGAAATTATTATTATTATACTATAAAACGTTTTATCAGTGTGTATGAAAGTTCAAACCTGCAGAAAAATTAAATATTTCTCACGGTTAAAACTTAGCTTTTGGGCACATTTTCTCTCTTAATTTTATTAACAATCCCTGATAAAAGGTCATGCAATATGTACTCAAAATCTGCGCATAAAAATGTACAAAAAACTGCATTAAACCAAGTTAAATTTACTTGCATCTGCTAGTTCGGAACATTTTTTTTTATATTAAAATGTTAGTGTAAAGATATAAAACTTGGAAAAGTAACATTAATCAGTTTTTATGGATCATTTCATAGAAATACTTTGAAGGGTTTGCTAGGATCTCCAGTTTAAAATAGCCTACCTGCAGTTTTAAATAAATAACTGGAATAAATTCCTTCAATTTTATCATTGGCATAACATGTAGTCACAACATGCCGGGTTGCTCTTATTAAAATTGAAAAGCATATATTCTCCAGAAAGGAAAATCAGTTAAAAAAGAGTTCATTTTAAGGTTTGCTTGTCTAGCGGTTTATTAACTAGAAAGTTATAACGATACATTTATTAATGCTGGGGTTCTTCGGCAATAAATAATTTCGATTATTCCTTTAATCTGAATCTTTAAGAATCCGCAGAGGAGTCTCCTTTGATATTAAGTTATGAGTCAAAAAGTATATATTCAAACCTCTAGTTCATTAACATATATTATGAAGAAGTCTTTACCCCTTTTGAGAGATTCATCTTTCAAATAAAAGCAGTTACGAGTTCAATTTGAAGATTTCGAGATAATATGCTTATGAGAATTTATTAATTAATAAGCCTTGTAATTAGCACCATCAGCCGTTAAACTAAATGCAAATACGAAATGCGTCTCTGACGGGATGTAAGCTTTAAAGTAAGTATAGTGTAGTTTGTTTAATTAGTAAATAAAAGGCTGGTAGTTTTTTATACTACAAACTGATGAGTCAATCATGGATCTTTATTTTATTAGATCTTTTGAGTGTTCCAAATTGGCGCCAATGTATTTTATATCATACATTCTATTTTAAATAAAAAAAATTGGGAGTTCAACTTTCAATATTAAAGACACTCAATAATTTCAAGTAAATTGGCAAATCCAATAATAAGATTACAAATTTACAAATATAAATTATGACAGAAAATTTAAGAAATAGGATCTAGAATGAAGTTGTTAATAGAGTAGCCTTAGTCCGGATTTCGGAACTAGAATTCAGCGCGATTTTAAAATTAGAAGGTCGAAATAAAGCTTGATTTTATAATTATTATAATTATATTTATAATTTTGAATTTAAAAATTCCAATTTCTACAATTTCTGCAATGTAGTATTCCAATTTCTACAGATAAATCAGAATCTATAATTCTAGAATTAAAATTTGAGAATCGGAGAAGACTAGATTTATAAAAAATAGATTTACGCAAATTTAATTTTTTTAATAAATTAATCAAGAATATTGTTGTGAATAATGATATCAAGTTGGGGTTTTCTTTTAATATAAACTATATTAATTATACATTAATATAACATTTTGTAGTTCTTTATTAGATAAATAAAAAAAACTATTTTTACAATAATATAGTGGTAATCCAGATTTGAAGAGAATTTTTAATTTAAAATTAAAATACTATAGTTTCGTGCATTATTAAATAAGTAAGTTGTTTCAAAATACATTTGAATATAAACAATTAAATTTATTTGAAGCATTTATTATATTATTACTAACTGAATTTAATATTATTTATTGCGTTTATATAGTTTTTACGTTTACTACACGCAATTTATACTATACATAAAGTAGTCGCAGTATAGTGTAATATTTTTTTAACGTAGAGATTAAAAACTAATATTTTAAAATTTAATTGTTATTGATTCATAAAATTGATAATGATTGTAACGTCAAAAATTATATTTGCGCACACTTAAAATGACGCATTCATAAATGGATACTATTTCTATACTTCTAAAAAATTCTGTTTGACTATTTGTACATATATTAGACATGGTTGTTATAAAATGATTATTTATTAAATAAATAAAAAATATATAACATTTAATAAATTTACTAGAATTTTACTGAAATTGCAATTTAAGCTTCACCACTACACTGTTTGGAATTTTAGGACTACTTGGAACTTATACATAATTGGGGTGAATTATAAGAAAATAGTAAATATTAAGATTGTAGCAGTTATTTAATTGTAGTTTAGTGTAGGCATTTTATTAACTAATTTTGTAACTTATACCTGTGTTCTTTGTTCAATCAATATGAGTAGTAAAACATAATACGCTTAACAATTGATTACATCAAATATTAAAGAAATTTTGATACAATGTTGTTCGTTGTTTAAAAATTAACCCCATTTAAACAAAAGAGTTCATATAAGAGTTCAAGCGTCAGCAATTAATTATTGATTTATGATTTTACAATTCTTGTATTGCTTCATTAAATATTGACATTGAAGTTAGAAGATCTAGATATTCTTAAAATACACGATTTAATTTAATACTTCTTTTAATTGTTATTAAAATCGTATTACGTCAATAACTTATTTTTCAGGAAAATCCTTTTTAAGGCAAACATCTTAACAATAATGTATTTAGTCGACCTACATATTTATTTACAAATACATAAAAAAGTAAAAATTAGAAATTGCGCAAATAAACTATAAGACTGTAACGTCTACAAATGAAAAGTGTTCTCAATCAATTGATCAGTAAATCAACCTATAGTCAATTTTATTATCAATAAGTCGATAGCTCTTTTTGTACACTTATTTATAATTGCATAATATATAAAATTAATAAATAATTAATAAGTTAAAACAATTAATAAATGGTAAAATAATAATTAGTTTTGCAGACTTTTTAGAACAGCGTAGGGTACAAAAGTAACAACATGACGTACTGTAGAAATCGGTATTTTTTTAAATCTTATCATCACTAAATGAAAGCTGCAAAAATATATTTTTTTAACAACGTTATCTAAGGTTACAAAAACAGAAACTGTTCTTTCATTATTTTACATTTCATTCAGCTACTCAGCTATCAATGTTTATTTCTTTGAGATATAAAAGCAAGTTTTAATGTAATTAATTTAACAACTATTATTAACTCAATATACGCATATTTTAAAACAGGTTTTATTATAATTACATATAATTATAATATTATTTCCTTTCAGCAAATATAAACAAAATATAACTGGATCTACTGAAAATTAATGAAAATTAATTATGTATGGATGATTCTAAAGTTCGAAGCATGTAATGATTCACGAGATGAATTTAATTACATAACGAGGAGATAGTAATCAAGATGCCTAATTGATTTAGTGATATATAGATATTTCTTATTGTTGAAACTACCAATCGATCAAACACTTAAAGGATCTACTTTGTGAATTATTAAGTTATAGATACAATAATTGTTATTTAAAGATAAGAAGTAATATAATGTATAGCTGTTATGATAATCCCGATTGCACTAATTATGTTTTTTTTTTAATTTTAAGTAAGAAATGAAATTTAATTAAATTTCAATTTCAATTTTTAAATTGAATGTATTAACAGAACTTAATATACTATGAATATATAATACAATTTTAGTCATCTATATAGAATAACTATCAAATAAATATAAACAACTTTGGCAATAATAATAAAGTTCAATATTTCAATCTTAATACAAGTTCATTAACTTGAACTTCAAATGATGAATATAATCAGAAAATCTGTAGTTTTTATTATGTCTGTACTGGCTGGTTGTTGTAACATACAGATTAGAAAACTAATAAATAAATAAGTTTTTTAATAAATAAGATTTAATTTAAAAATTAGAATAAATTGCAAAGATATATTTAAAGTGCAAGTAAAATTATAAATTATTAAATAACATAAAATAATTTATTATTTAATAAAAATAAATTTTGATTCTAATTAACAGTATTTTTTATTTGATTAAAATCAGAATGATCTTGAATAAATTATAAAGGAGGTAAGAATAACTAAAAAGAATCATTAACAAAAATAATTAAAATAAGAAAAAATAATCATTTATCACTAACCTGATCAGTAATAATAAAGCTCCTGAAAGCTCTTGGCAGTTGCTTTAAGAAAAGTTTCTGAACGTGCACGTGTTTAAAGAAAAACACTTTTCTTATTATACTTCAATTTTATTGTTCTTCTCTTTCACATCATATAAATCACATAATATGTTGTATTAACTCAAGATATTATATAAATCAAGTACCACGTTTTGCTCGGAAGTTAGTTGTTGAGTGTTGACAGGCAACTAACGTGCAATTCCATGTGTATCAAGCTTATACATATAGGAGCGTTATTTTGCCGGCCTTTAAAAAACATTCTCTCCCATGATATTGTACACAACTTTGAAATTGTACACTGTTTTTAATTTTACTTGTCAGGTTGTTGTAATAGAATGAATATACAGTAGTAGCAGCATGCCGGAAGAAATTAGAAAGTAATCTATAATGTTTTTATTTCAAGAATTTTTTTAGTTACTTTTATATTTAATTTAAAATTTTCGATATTACCTTGCTGGTCTAATATTTAGGTTAACGAATTGTAAAAAAGTGTTCTATAAACAAAGGAAGAAGTCATTTTAAAAATTATGTAAATGAGATTTGTGCGTATGAAGTTGTAATGCAGATCGGGTTTTTCCTGTTTGTGTCCCGAATTTCTTTTCTAAGTAATGAAAATAAAGGATAGAATTACTTACATAAAATTTTTGATTCCTGAAAAAATTAACATAGTTACAAAAATGTTGCACTAAACCACAATAGAATTAAATAATCCATGTAGTTCACGACGTGGTACCCGGTGTGTGACTGATTAAAGTGATGATACATAAAGCTACTTATATTAATAATAATTGTTTTATAATTATTTCTGCTTGATTATTGAATAAATAGCACTTTAATAAAATGCAAGGTTGACAGACGATTGAAATACTTTAAAATAATCTTAATTATATGTACTTTAATTGGCCCTGTTCTACGTCACATTTGTTGATAACCACTGGAAAATTTGGAATAGGTATAACGCGAAAAATTGTACATACTCTGTAATGACAAAATTAAAACTTTTCTCGTTTATACTAACCTAATCTTTATTACGTTGTAGCATGTGAATGAAATTATTTTAATTGTGTGTCTGTATTTTGTTACGCACCTTTCCTACGTAATAATACAATATAAACAGACCTTCATAGCTTGGATAATACTTGCAGAATAAAATGGCAAACAAAAGCGTACTTAAATTGAGATTGATCGTTTTTAAATTAATATTAATATACTTTGACAATATTAGACGATTTTATTAGATTTACACTTCATAGAATTCTAATGGTCCTTTAGGTCCAGTACTACTTTTAATTTTTTCGATATTTTACTATGTATTTATATTTATTATAAATGTATCTAAATTCCTTTACGTATACCTTAATTTTAAATTAAAACTTATTTTAATTCTAATTAGTGTTTATGTATCTTATTAGATTTCGCAAAGGCGCGAGTCTGTAAATAACATTTGTGAAATAATTCTTCAATAATCCCTAGTTTACAAAGGAAAAGCTACAACAAAGCACTACAACGTCGCCAGTTAAATATTTATATTGTTTTTTGGATAAATACTATCGTTAAAAAATTATATTTAAATATCTTAAGTGCCAACTTTATTAAATATTATTTATTTAGTGCCAAACAATACGTTTTAAAAGCAAATTATAAGACTAACTATACATTAACTGATGTGAGTTCGAAAAAAAAATCATAAACATACCACATTTACGTGAGCACTGGTTATTTTGTCCTTTTAGGTTTATAAGTAAATTCATCGATATTTCAGGTGTGATTTTCTAAATTCTGACTCTTCTAAATTCTGACTCTTCTAAATATTGAATGGTTGCACGTAGTTGAAGTGTAAGCTGTGACCGAGAAGTGCTGTCATCTACTATCCATTTTTTTTCTAGTCTTCTGACTTTGAACGTATAAACTCGTAAACTATTGAACCAAATTAAATATTTTAAAAACGGACAAATAGTAAATTTATTTCTACATGTAACAGTAAAATATTATATTTCTAAGTGCTATACTTTTGTTATTATCTGACGATACCCGAGCAGCATCTAAGTAGAAGTAACTGAGATCGCAACTTTGATTGAGTAGTTGTTACGTAACTATGTACAACTAAATTTATGTCTTTATAATTAATTACTTCAATTCGGAATATTTTAGTCATTGTGCAGTTGTTTATACTATTCATTGGAACTATGTAGTTCTATTACTTCTAAGTAACTCTTAAAGTATATGGAACGGTATTGTAACTTAGTATAATTACTTTAAAGTCGTTGCATACCACTTCAAAGTGGTATTATGATTGTAGCAGCAACTTGCCCGAAGCTACTTTAAAGTTTTTAAAACTTAAAAATAGTACTGAAAGTTCCTGCCACCTACCTGGAACTTTTGTTTAACCATTTAAAGTAACGGAACTTTGCAGTAGTATTGAAAGTAAAACTTACGTTTTTGCTACCCGGGGAAATCACTTTAAAGTAATTTTTCGTAAACTGCTCCATCTGCATATTTACTTGTAAAATGCTGGAGGCCATTAATCAATTTGCAATTTGTTATAATTGTTATAAGATGTTTTACTACATAACCTTCAATAAAAATAACAAATTGGTGCCAAATTGTGCCTTAGGAATTGTTATGTATGTTAATTGAAGTTGGCAACATTTATTTGTAGTGATGTAACTAACCAATCCTGGCCCATCCAGTGTTGCGAACTCGTGGGAAATTTCCCATTTCGTGGGGAAAAAGATTTTTATGAACAAGTGATTGAAGTTAGTAGTTAGTGGTTTTGTGGTTGGCACTGTTGGCAGTCATGGTTCATGGTCAACTGACACTTGACAGTTCTCTGCAATTAGTGCAATTCATAGTGCAATTACACTGTGTGAAGTATGTTTATGTTGTATATTTTGGTGCAATTTTAATGTTTTAAATTATTCGAAACACGAACTTCGCATAAACAAATCTAGCGCCTTTATTTATGATACAAAATATAAAAATGTCTAGTGAAACTAGTGACAGCGACAGCGAAGTCGAACAAAAAAAAATAAGTATAACCACGAAGGAAAAATATTCCAAGAATCATGGCTGCAGGATCCAGTTCTGGGATTATTTGTTAAAAAAAACTGATGACGTTACAAAAGTCAAGTGAGCATTATAGCATTTATTAGCATTATAATATTAATGTTCACTTTAGCCCCTTCTCGATGTTTCGTGTTTTTTTACACTAGACGGTCTTTCTATGTTCTCTGGTGTCGTTTGCGACCACTCAAACCTTGTGCAAATTAAATTTATTTCATATGTAAAAAAGAGCAAGGAAAATGTTTGAAGGTCAATGTTTATAGGGGTTTTCCAAATGCATTTGCACAATATTTGGTGGTATTTATGCGACGTGATAAGACGGCGACGTAGAACACGTAGGGCTTTGTCCCAACCTCGTACCCGAGAAGGAGCTAAAGTGAACAATGACCTATTATTGTTATGCAAACCAAAGTATGTATTAATATCTAAAAGTAGCAACATTTTAATTTCTAATTTTATTTCAGGTGTAAAATTTGCGATAAAATAATTACTGCTGGCAAAAGTGAATTACTGAGACATGCAGAGGGAAAAGCACATACTAAGAAAATGAGAGCAATTAATTTCCATCGAGCCATCGACAGCCTTTCAAAAGCCGAAGATCCCCATGAAAAACAAGTAAAAGTTGCAGAACTCAAATTAAGTTGTTTTTTTGCAGAGAATAATGTAGCAATACAGGTTGTTAATCACTTGCTTCCCTTATTAAAAAATATAGTTAAAGACTCGAAAGTAGCTTAGGGCATGAACTTAGGACGAACTAAATGCTCAGAGATATTAAAAAATGTCCTATGCATAGTTGAAACAAATGAAACAATTTCAGATTTGAAAAACACAAAATTCTCTGTGTTGGTTGATGAAAGCACAGACCTTGGTGATAACAAAAATGTATGTGTTCTTGTTAGATATTGCAATGGAACAACTGGAAAAACAATAACAAAACTTTTGGAGTTAGTAAAGTTAAATGCTTCTGAAGGTAGTGCAGAAAAAATGTACAATAAATTTAAGCTATGTTTAACTAAACACAAGATCCCATTGGATAATATCATTGGTGTAGCATCAGATGGCTGCAACACAATGGTTGGAACAAGAAATTCTTTTTATACGCATTTAAGGAATGTTCCCAATGTTGTTTTTATATCTTGCATTTGCCATTCAGCTGCAATTGTAGCTAGCAGAGCTTGCGAGGAATTACCTAGATTTCCCGAAGAACTGCTACGGTAAATAGAGTTTTTCAAAAGTAAATATGTAATGACTTGTAAATGTATTTTGTAGAGCAACATATTCATATGTGTCAGGAAGTGCTAAAAGATGTTCCATATTAATGGAGATACAGGAGTACTTTCATCTGGAAAGAAAGAAAATGTTGAAGCTGGCTACCACACGTTGGCTTTCCAGGCACGCTTGTGTAGTTAGGTTATTGGAAAATTACTCTGCATTACAGCACTATCTTCAATTAGCAGTTGTTGAAGACAAGTTGTTGAGTGCTGAAACCATTTTACAGCAACTGAATAATGTATGTAATAAGGCATATTTGTATTTTCTAAAATATACACTTAACGTATTTAATTCGTTTAATGCGTTGTTTTAGTCCCGCACCCCTCAAATACACGTACTGTATTCTAAGTCAAATATATTAATGAAACAGTTGTGCCAAAATTTCATGAAGCTTGAGATTGTTCTAGAACAAAATTTGGGTTCAGTTAATATTAAACATCCTGATTATTACTTACCTTTAGAAAAGGTATATCTAGGGGCTGAATGTACACAATGTATTAAAACTATACCTCATGAAGCAGCAAATGAGATAAGAATTAAGTGTTTAAATTTTTATGTTAAAGCTGCGTTTGAAATACAGAAAAGACTACCATTGTGCAATAATATTTTTAAGGCCATGTCATTTGTAGATCCTGATGTAGCATTTAGTGGATATAGTTATGATATTGAAATTTCTAATGTAATACTACATTTCAAAGATTTGATTAATGTCGATCAATGTGAAATAGAGTGGAGAAATTTGATGGTTTCTTTAGATGCTAATAAGATTAATGAATTAAAAAAGTTACCAATTGATGAAATGTGGCATGAGATTTACAACATGACAAATTTTGAAAATACTTTTGCCTTTAAAAATATTGCTACTCTAGCAAAATTAGTGTTAACTTTGCCCCATTCCAATGCTGAAGCAGAAAGAATTTTTTCCATCACAACAGATGTAAAGAATAAAAAGAGAAACAGAATAGGAACGGAGGTTTTAAATGCAATTTGTGTTATTCGCAGCGCTCTACAAAACAAAATGGAACGCTGTTGAATATATGTATGAATATAAAATTACCAAAAATTATTTGGATTTGTGCAATGCGAAAAATACATATAGCTTCAAATAATAATGCATTCTATTGTTTGAATGGATGAATTATGTATGTTTCATATTTGAAGCTTTACTTTTTGGTTACCTACATATATTTATAAGTTTGACTTTGCATTCATTTTTCTTTATATGTTATACTGAATTTTATTTAAGTTGTAAAAGTATGTTAATAAAATTATATGAATAAAACTGTTTTGTTTAATTTTACAGTTTGATGAGTTTAAAATTTTGTGGGAAAAATGGTACAAATTGTGGGAAATTTTGGGTTGCATTGTGGGGAATTAGGGGAAATTTACTTCATCTTGCGGGAAAATTAAGTTTAAAAGGTTGGCAACACTGGGCCCATCCGTCAGTACCAGTTGAGTCGGCTTGGAGGACACACATGTTGTACAGTGTATGCATTGTGTATGTAATGCTTCCTACTCACTCAATGTTAATAAAGTTAATTAATGGCAATAATTGAGTATCTTTTATTTAAACACATAAAAGAACATAACAGGAATAATATAAAAATGATTTCTATCATGTGTATAAACTTATAAGTATTTTTGTCATATTTTATTAAAGACATTTTTTATTAAAAAGTATATGTATTTAAAGAAGGCATGTTGTTATTTTTCAACCTACTTATCATCATCACATTCAACAGAATAGTTGCAATGGTTTATAATTTTGGTTTACTGACAAAATAATTATTTTTGACAAAATAATCAAACAATTCATCGCTCTTTGTATTATTAAGTAGGTATTACAAATTATCCATTTTGTGACACGATCGCTGCATTAGTATATATAATGATAGAATATTTGTTAAGTTGCAAGAGTAAAAGAGAGTAACCCAGCGACATGATGTGTCAAAGAGAAAAGAGAAGAGAAAAGAAGTTCCACGAAAGTAGCAATTACTACGCAGCCACGTATCTGCTACCCAAAAATTGTTCCCCATTTTGGTTCCAGGCACGTAACGAAACCGCAGCAATTACGTGCTTGTGACTATTGGCAAAAACTTAATAGTTCCACTGGAAGTTGCTGGTACGTAGCGATGACTAAAAATGCTGCTCGGGTACGTAATAAAATTTCATTAAAAGTAAATTAAATAATTTTTTCTCATAAAATATATGACATATATCTATAAGATTTTATAGGGGTTAGAAAGAAACCTTACATTCTTATGCTATTAATTTCTAGACAAAAAAAAACGTTCTATTTAAAATTTATATGAAATAATAGTGAACTATGTTTTCTTGTTTATTAATAAAAATAGCGTTAAATTATTTCGTTACACACTTTTCTTTAACACGTTTTATATGTAGACATTATTTTCCTCAAAAATGTTTCTAATCTTAACAATAAAAATGTATTAACAAAAGGCCGATTTTTAGTGACAAGAGGTTTGGTTTTTTAGTATTGCACTTTTATTGTTAAAATTAGGAACATTTCTTGGAGAAAAATCATGCCTACATATAAAAAGTGTTAGTTTAGCAAAAATTCTTGATATCTCTATAAATAAACAAGAAAACATAATTCGCTAGTTTTTCATAAATAAAGCTAAATTTAAATTTCTAACGTAAAATCTTTTGTCTGAAAATTAATGGCATATGAACCTTTACAAAGATTTTTATCAAAATTTTTACAAAAAAAATATTTAAGTTACTCTTAATGAAATTGTCTCTAAAAATGGGTTTAAAAATCTTTTATTTCATATCGTCCGATAAAGCGCTTAGAAACATATATTTTACTAGAGTTTACTGTCTCCAGCCTTACTGTGTGGAACTCCATAATCATAAAATGTAATAAAAATCAAAAAATAAATTAATTAATGTTTTACAAGTTTTTAACAAGTTCTTAACCTTACAATTGTTTCGACATTAAATGTCATTATCAAAGGTAGATAAGATTGATAAACAAACACGTTGCTAAGGATAAATACACAAAATAGGTAACCAGATACGATGTGTATAAAAACTAATTATCTAACACTTCTAATAAAGTAGAATTACTAAGTTCAGTTTGTTCATCCATTAAAGGTACTATGCGTTTATGTTTGTGTGTTTTAAAAGCTTCTAAATGGTCTAATTTGTGTTTATTGTTGCAAAAATGTAAGAATTTGATGTTATTTTGAGGTGTCATTAGGTGATTCTGTTCCAATAGGTGCTTGGCATAATTAGATTTTTCTGGGTGTTTATTTCTATAAGAGTGTACGTGTTCTTTGTATCTGATGTCGAAATTTCTAAGTGTTTGTCCAATATAAACTATGTTACAAAAGAACAATTCAAACAGTAAATGCCGGATTTCACAATATCTTGTGTTCTGTCTTCAGCATTGAATAAAAATCAAATAGTGTTGATGTTAGCTTTATAGGTTATTTTGCGTGTATATTTGAAATTTAAACCATTGAAATACACAAACATAAACGCACAGTACCTTTAATCAGTAGTGATTCTCTTTTATTAGAAGTGTTAGATATTTAGTTTTTCTATATATTGGATCTAATTACCTATTTTGTGTATTTATCCTTAGAAACGTATTTATTTATCAATCTCATCTATCTTGAATAATTACATTTAGTGTCGAAACAATTGTAAGGTTAAGAATTTATTAAAAACTTGTGAAACTTTAATTAATATTTTGATTTTTATTATATTTTATATATTTTACTGTTACAAATAGAAATGTATTTACTATTTGCTCGTTTTTAAAAATTTAATTTGGTTCAATTGTTTACGAGTTTTCAAGACAGGCAGAGGAAAAAAATGAATAGTAGTTGATTGATGAAGTATCCAAGTATACAAGATTTAGGTCCAGTATTGTTCTGCTTTGATCGAAAACATTAAAAAACATATCTCAATGCAACCCAGATAACAATGTTCAGGAGATTTAAGTGTCTCTACAAAATTATGCGGGTTTTCAGAAGATTAAGTTCGAAAACTTTGTGAATTTATATAACTCAAGAAGTGAAACCATGTCTCGTGCGAATAAAATGTAATATAAAGTAAATCATTGTTATATCACAATTTAACACGTCGATTAAAGTCTGATGGTAATAGCAGTAGCTGCGCCAAAGATATTTTATTTTCAAAATTTCTTTACGATTTTTTGACAATTTTGATATGTAACACATATTAATGTTAAGGTAATGTATAATACAGATTGTTGATATTTGAATTTTAATTTAAATTTGCCCTTGCAGATAATCTGCACAAGGACTTATTTGGATTTTGTTCTATCCTTTGCCGTATATTTTCTACAACTTCAACTGATAATCTATACTGTCCAGAAGATTAAGTTTTTAGTTGTCAAGATACGTTCACAATATTGCACAAATACACGGTAACTTACTTCAGTTTCTGAATAAATGGTAGCAAACTGTTCGAAGGAAAAGCATTAGAATAATTTCAGTTGTCGTTGCCGAAAATAAGGTATCAAAATAAATATGCCGTGTTCTACAGAAAATGGCATAACTTGATCATTTGGTTATAAATCGAAATAATTATTTTTGTAGTGAAAGAACAACGTAAACAACGTTAACAGTTCAATTTCTGTTTTACTTAAGGTAGAAAATCAATGACATCCCTAGCAGTGGCGTAACTACGTAAGATTACGCATCTCTGCGAAACATGTTTGCGCCCCCCCCCCCAATTCATTATCTTTTCATTTGTTTATATCGCATTTATATCCCAGCGCTGGAATAGAAATTCATATGAAAATTAAGTGCCTTCCATTCTTTTTACCTGTCACAATTAGTATTCGAAAGTGATGCTCAGTGTAGTGCAATAATTACGTGCCCAGTGGTATATCTTTGACACGTTAAATACGTGAAAAATACATCCTTTTCATATCTTCGTTCTTGCCTTGAACACCTGTTGTTAGTTAAGTGGGCTATTTAACAAATTTTACTTTTGTTTACCGAGAAATGTGATTAACTTTGTATATACTCGTACTAGATGTCGATCCGGATATTGGTTATAATTACTGTTAATTCCGCGTTTGTATTTAAGCCGAGGTTTAATGCAGACGAACTGGTGAATTAAACTATCAAAATCCATTGTTTTTGCTATTTCCCCTATAAAATATATTTCTCCAGGAATTACTAATCTGTTGTAGCTGATCACGACGGAAGGGTTTTAGTTATACTTCGCGTCGTTATCAAAGCAGATAAATAGTCTCCTAATTGTTTTGAGCACTGTACAGGGTAGCACACGATTTGTTTTATAAATTACATATTTATTTTGGAAGAAATTGGTACAGAATTGATAACAAAGTAATCACAACAGCATAGAAAAATATTCATAACGGATAAGATGTTCCATATGCACACCGCACGCCTCACAACTTCGTGAAGACGTACCGCACCCTTGCATTGATGGCTCTCTGACACAAGTCTTCAGAAATCACATAGCATTAAACCATATTTTCGGATTTCCTGTGGTACACCTTAAAAAAAACAAAGGAAAAAACACGTAGGTTGATGTCCGGGTTATGGGGCGGCCACGTTCGGCCACCTACAGGACGGTCAGAAAATCTGTATGACATTACACGAAAGCCAAAAGTTTCCTGTTAGAAATCAAGCAAAACGTTCGCAGTGTGTGGGCGCGCTCCACCCTGCATAAAACACAGTGCTTGCATTGGTAAACATCTTAACATGAATTTGGGAAGAAAAAGATGGCAAAATGGCCGGTGATTCCATGACTAGTGAGTGTGATGTAAAGTAAATGTGTGGGTGGCAATGTCTAACATTGCCACTCACATACTCACTTTTTCTATGTAACTTTTTCTTTCATGTGCATTATTCGCGGTGTTCCGTTCCCCAGAATCGAATGTTTTGTTTGTTTACATAACCATTTATATGAAAGTAGGCTTCATCAGAAAACCACGTGTTGTGAACACAAACTCTTCCTTGACTAACAACAGCATTGCATAGCCGCTTATTCTCCAAAACAGACCCACGACATTCAAATCTGTGAGACAATCAGCGTATTGTCTGTGCGCTGGGAGCCCGTCGGTCGTCTAACAAAGAGATCACGCAAACGTCTCTGAGTCACTGTAACACTCTTTATTTCCGCGAACAGTAGTACAACTTTTGTCTTCTGTACAATGGTCAACATTTCCTTTGTCTACCACCTACCTTAACACAAAATACTGTGTCAATGTCAAATGCGTGTGACTTCCAACTCCACCCGGCGTAATTCTCAGGAACTGAATAACATGCGCGCACAATTTGGAAGGTGATAGCCCAATACTATAGCTTCAAGAACAAAAATAAATTGGATGAATTTTGTGCGCCACGCTGTATAACCATAATTGCCTTTTATTGTTTCATAGAATGTTTTTTACCTTCAATGCTTGTTTTAAAATTTCTATTCTCAACGAAATAAAATTTCACGAAAGCAGCGCCCCTGGGAGCGTTGCCCCCCGCGTCGTGGGGTCTTCGGAGACGGTAGTTACGCCACTGATCCCCAGTCAAATAAGCGTCCGTATTAAAGCTTTTTTCATTAAATTTAAACTCCGCATGAAAAATTACCTTATAATTTTAAATTTCCATTATTATTAAAAAATCTTTCGTTCTAATAATTTACTGACAAATGTATAGAAATAATGTTCTTTGACTTGCGCACTAGCACACTCCGCAAAATGTGGCAACGAGGTTGGCTTGTTTACACGTGGCTTGCGTTTCGAGGTTAGCTCAGCTCAAACCACATGTGGAACAGCCGACGGCGTTGTTGCCATCAGGGCCGGCGCTAGCAGTTTCGCCGCCCCGGGCAAAAAGGTAAAATTCGGCCCTTTTATAACAAAAATTAAAAGAGATCACCTAAACCCTTCCCACGCTTAGTAGTAAAATAAAACGAGAGCAAAAAATTGGTATTAAAAATGTTGAAGTTTTGATTTGCCAAAAATACAAATTTCTTGATTTATGATTTTGGCACTAAATTGAAATTAAGGTTGCACAGAAAAAAAGAAACGACACAAATCTAGTATATAATTATAAAATGCATATATTAAAAAGATAGGAAGACAAATTATAGAACCGCTAAAAATAAAAACCTAATTATTAAAAATACAGTTAAACTTAAAAGTGTTTTTTTCTCACTTTTAGTTCTGAGAATTTTTTGACATCAATTTCTTCAGCTAACTCATGTTCAATGGCTAATGTTCTCAAGCCATTTAGTCAATCCTCGGTAGTTGTAGAGCGTAAAAATTTTTTAATTAACGTTAATTTGGAGAAACGTCTTTCTCCACTTGCCACACTTATTGGGAGAGTAAGCAAGATTCTTAAAACTTTGCCGAGATTTGGAGCAAAATTCAACTTAGAAATGAATTTTAAAATCCCGATTGGACTTTCTTTTTTATTTAGTAAAGCCAAAACCGATACTATCTCGTCTGCCAGGTCCAGCGCGTTTATATCTGATGAATTCCCATCAGTTAACACTATTTCTAGATCTTTACAATATTTTAGTAAGTCGTTTTGAGGGGTATCTTTTAAATCATAAATATTGTATAAAAACTGGAAATAGTTGCTGTGGGTACTGATCAAATCAAACCTGGATTCAAGTGCATTGATTAGCTTGGTCTAATGTGAAAAAATAAAACACTGCCTTATATTTCAAAGTAGGATCTTCTATCGGATCATCTCGTGTCTAATAGTCGAAATTAACATTCCTTCTTCGAACTCTATGACGTGGCTGGGTAAGCTCAAAATTAGCCGGTATGTCAATTTCGTTGGCGAGTTCTCGAGCATCGCAAAGCATTTCATTAAAGGCCGTGTCCGATCTAAGATCTTTGAAAAATCTTTACAATTTTTCAAGAGTTCCATAGCAGATGGTCATAGTCTTTTGTCTGCAAGAGCTTACTTATTGGATTGATACAATTTAAGATTTTGTACCAAATTACAATGAAGCAGAAGAGCTTAAATTGTTTAACACAACTTAATAGTCCAGAAGCTTCAACTCTTAATATAGAGTTGTCAATCTCCGAATTATTACAAACAGCAAATAAAGCATCGTATATCCCTCCTAATTGATATCTCAGTGGTTTTAATGCATCTATTTGGCTTTCCCAACGAGTATCACTTAGAGGTTTAATTAGATCGTTTATAAAATTATTATTATTATCGTTATTTAACTCGTTTAATTAGATTTAGAATATTTACTGTCAAAGTTACCATAAGCCGAAAAATATTTTTCTGAACAACTACTTTTTGTTTCGACCCATTGATTTTATTTTTAAAAAAGGCACTTTTGCTTATTTCTGTTAGGTAACATGCTCAAAGAAATAATTTTTATTTTGCTCATATTAAGTTGTAAGAAGAATTATAAACCTTTCAAAACGAGGTTCCACTTGACTCACTTTCTTTATCCAAATAATAGGGGTAAGAATTACCCTTCATATGGGTTGATAAATATAAAAGAACAAAATAAAAAGAAAAGTGACTTCCTTCAAAACAAAATCGACGTGTCCGAGCAAAAAGTCAAAATTTAAAGATAAAATGCTTAAAAAAATAATTTTTAAATAGTTCATGGCAAAAAATTAAATATATATCAAAAACTATTCAAACGATTTATAAAAAAACCGACCGTAGTAAGAAAACTTAAGACCCCTTAAAAACAAGGTGTCACTATTTAAATAAGAGTGGTAAAAATTACCCCTCATAGGAGGTGTATCCTACTGCATGAAACACCAAAGTGGCCAAACAGTTGACGGATTTGAGCGTTTTTCCAAAAGTATCCTGTAGAAGCTATAAAAATATTTGTTTAGAAAAGCTGCCTATTTTTTAATTATTACCTACTCACCTTACTTTTATAACACACTTTATGACACAATTTTCAAAAACCATTTTTAAGCCATTTTTAAGCGGGAGTTTATTATGCTTGTAAGCTGTTTCCTTGAAATATTTTGATATTTTATCTATATTGCTCTGCATTTTTCGTTCGGTTTTGGATTGGGTCTTTAATACACGAAAACTCTACTCATCTTTCAAAACGTGTTTTTATTTAAAAACTACATACCTCAACCTTCTTTTGTCGTTCTCATGTGTGTGGATTGTTTTCAAGTAAGTGGGTACCTATACTTAAAAGTTCGTAAAACATATTAAAAGCAAATTTTATTAAAATTCCACATTTTAATTTTTCATAAGTATTCAAATGAATCTTGGTTTAATCATTTTCCTCATAAACTAGTTAATTTTACAGCCCATTTGCCGCCTCCTAAGGTTGCCGCCCCAGGCAGGGGCCCGGCTTGCCCGCCTCTAGCGCCGGCTTTGTTGCCATATTTTAATTAGCTTCTCGTACGCATGCGCACTCGTAGTGTATTTTGTCGCCATTGTTGCCCATTAGAGTTTAATATTCTATTGCAAAAATATCACAATTCTTTAATTACTTTCTCACGTTCTAAACGGTAGAATTTTTTTCTCGCGGTCAATCAATTCCTCAAACTTTTATTAACAACATATCCAATTTTCATATTTTTTCATCAACTTGTACGATTGTAAAGTTAACTGAGTTTCTACCTTAAGTAAAAATGTAAAAATTGAAATTGTCAGTTTTGTCACTGTAATTAAACATTTTGTACTTTGTACCGTTCCTCTAGCCATTTATCTCTCTCAAATTAGAATCTGAGAGGGTCAAATTAACATCAAGCGAGGTATTTAATTCAGAAGACCGTAGTATTATTGATGCAAGTAGCTTAACTTATGTTAGAGGCTAGATTAAGGGATAGATTAGAGGTTATGTTAAGGCTTAAGTTTGGTTAGAGGTTAGGTTAAGGGTTGGGTTAGCTTAGGCTAAAGGTTAGGTAAGAAGTTAGTTTATTGGTTCTCTCTTTATTTAGGCTGTACTTATTTGAAGTACTTGTAAACCTCGCTTTGATTATATGTCACATATAAACGTCAACTTGACGACAGTCTCAGGAAATTAATTTGCTATGTAGCTACATGTATCTGCAGATAGAGAGATACAACATAATACCTGTATTTGTTATAGCAAGCAGATTTTCAGACATCTGCTCAGAAAATGTTTCAGAGTCAGTTTTTCTATTTCTGGGGTTCCGATATCCTTTTTGAAATTCCGGGAATTCCCGTAGTAATTTTATATAGTTTACATAGGTACCTAACACAAAAATCCAAGTACTCGTTTTTAAATTCCCTTTAACTAATCGTCTACTCACTTTCCCTTAAATAACTATATTTAATAAAAAGCATAATAGTACATAAATCAATTCTATCATAAAATTCTTTTTTTTTCTCTATCTTTCTCTCGTTTCCTGTTTAGTGTTGTATTGTTTGTCGGCAAGTCTTAAGTCATTCATAGCTTTTACAAAACACTTTTTCTAAATATGCAGATAATTTAGCCAAGCAAGTATTATTTCAAAAATTAATTTAAAGTATCAAAATCAACAAAGTTTTAAATGTATTTATCCTTGTAAAACACTTTGCTTACTATTTCATAGAAAGGAATACTTGGTATTGCACCCACAACTTCTTACTATTTCTGGTTTACTGAGTGGTCATAAATATGTACAAGTAAGTTAAATAAAACAAATTCAGAAATGTAGTAAAAACACACTATTTAAACAATTGTAAAAGCACTGTCTTTACATAAACCGTCAAAACTTTCTTGGAACCCTTTACTGCTTGTTAACGTAATCATAACCATACTTATTCTATATGTTTTTAATTAAAAGCATTTTGTTTAGATCTTTAGTGAGACTACGATTTAAAAATAGTTGAAGCGCCGTTTAGCGTTACATTTAAAGGTGCCACAAGAAAGGCGCCACACGTAAAGGCGCCACAACAAGTGTGGCAAACCAAAGGAGCTACAACAAAGTCAAAAAAATGTGCTACACGCAAAAGTGATGCAAATGAAGGTCAAGATTGTGTTTTACTTCGACTGCTCAGAAAAACTACATGCGTAACACTACCAATACGATCTATTGACCACGACGTATGATATTAATACGTATAATATTATCAGGACTTTATCTGTTGCGCAACAAAGATGTACAACGCAAACTAAACGAGGAACCAAAAAAAGAACTAAACCTTCTTTGCTGATCAATTTTGATCAACTTGTTAGGTCAGGCAAGTTAAGGTATTTTTTGAATATTTTGCATTATTACTGCAAATAAACAAACAAATTAATCATAGAAAATAAATAAAGCTCAAAAATGAATAAAATCACATTATCCTATCCTTACAGCGATAAAAAACTATTACCTACATAACAACGTAGACCTGAGATTCTGTTTGGATATTATATTGTCCTGGCTTCTAGTGTTGATATATACGGTGGCTTTTTTCCCATTTATTTTACAAATTTTCTGTAGACATTGTGGTTTTAGGATATCGCGGACAATTTTCACTTCTTTTTTACAGTAGTTGGCAGTTTTCTAGTTTATGTCCCAGAATTTGCAGAGGTAGCAACCGATATCGACTGTTAGTAAAGCAATTACTTGTGATGTGTCTCTGTCTGATGCTCGTAAAGCGTTTCATAAAATTCTACAAAAACACTAAAAATTAAAAACAAAATAATCCCAATTTATTATTATTAACTGTTTCTCTTTTATTGCACTTCGATAGGTAGAGTGTATTTAAAACAACTTTTTGATGAAGAGTAAGAAGACGATGTGAATAAAATCCTGTGATAAATATTTTAAACGTTGTTAAATTACACTGTAATTTAATATAAATTTTTGTTCCTAATACGTTTTAAATGTGTTGACACACATCCAACTTTTTTTGCTTAATTTTTTTCTTGAAAGACAAATTGATTCATTATAATTGTGTCGCTTAAGCTGTGTTAACCATCCATTTTTTAAGCCGCATCTGTAAATGGTATACAACAAAAAATTGGATGACCCTTTTTACTGTATCAACATATAAACAAGTTACATAAGTGAATAACTTTGATTTAACATTTCGTGATGCGGCACACACACACTTTTTTTTCTTATTTATGATTATTATGTTTTTATTATCTTTTATGTAAGTGCGCAATGTTAGAAATGTATTTAATATTGGATCAAGCTTTTAGCTTCCACAGTGCTGTAGACTATTAAAATGTTTATTACGCTGCGACAGGCGCGGATTTAATGGGAGAGCCAGGGCCGGATTTAAGGGTGGGCTGCTACCCAGGGGCCCCCACCAATCGAGTACCCCAACCAAATGATAAACGTTACAATTTTTCCAAATTTAAGAATTTGTTTTTGTTTTATTTCTTTATATTTAAAAAGTATATTGTCGGGGAAAAAGAGCGAATATTATACGGTGTAATAAATAAAATCATAAAACTTTATTGAACATTAAATATTTTATCAATTTCATGTTTCATGCCATATATTATAATAATTATTAATAACTTTTATTTATGATTGTTATAATAATTTTTCTATATGAATTTGCATACAAATTGTGATTTAAAGTAAATCTTTAATTACACTACGAAACAAAAATAGCACTTTTTCTGCATCGGAGGCCAGAATTAATTTAGAGATAGACTTTTCAAAATCAAGTTGGCGGATCCAATATGGCGGACAAAATTATAAATTTAGGTGCAAATTTTTTGAAAATTAGTACGGGATAGTTATACTGGCTGCGGATTTAAGCAATAAATTAATTATTTTTAATAAATAATGATATAAATATTTATACACTCTTTAATTTAAATAAATTATTAGTTTCGCATAACTTGAAAAATATTTGAATGTAAATTTTCAGAACGATTGATTCAATCAAAGAAAGATTAACGTCAATACATAAATGCTTGATATGCTGTCATTTAAATACAAATATCTCTGCGAAAAATGTGTGCACAAGAAAAGTAAATATCTTAAATTGTAGCTGGATGTTGGTACTTTCAAATGCTTATGACAAAATCTAATACTATATTAAATATTTTGCGTTATAACCTTCTGAAGATGGTCAAAATAGTCCTTTTTTGCACTTTTAAGTACGAATATCTCAAAATCATGACGTGCTACGCAATTTTTTTTGACGCCATCGAATTCTACGCACAAAAATCTATAAGAATCACCTAGTCTGATCTCCGATGCAAATCGTGTTCCGTAGTGTTATTCAAATTTGAAATTTGTTTTAAATTATAACTAGTATAATATAACTTTTATTGATTTGAAATAACTAGTTTATAAAAAGATTATATTTTTTAATTGGATTTCTCGCTTGCAATATCAATTTTAATCTTTATTAACCTCTGTGTAACAGTAACGATATTTTACACTATCGTTGAATAATTAGGTCAAAGGGTTTACAAGTGTATTTTCTACGTTGAGATTACATTAATTTATAACAAAAGCTCATTGAACAATATAAACAAAAATAAAATATTATAATATGTAATTGCGTTTACGATCTCGAGCCTTACTTTGTGGAACTCCCTAATCATGAAATAAATAAAGATTAATAAATAGAGTCACAAGATTTATTAAGTTTTATCCTGACAATTGTTTCGACATCTAAGCTGTCGTTATCAAAGGTAATATAAATACATATAAACAAACACCTCTCTAAGATAAAGACAAGATTTGATAACTAGATAAAAGATAAAAATAATAATAATTAATTATCTAACACTTCTTGTAACGGAGAATTACTGAGGTTAATATGTTCATTTATTAAAGGTGCGCTGAGTTTGTTTTTCCGAAAGCTTCTAAAATGTCCAATCTTTCTAAGTTATTTAAAGTTCAAGTTTTCAGTCCGGTCCTGCACTCTGCTAGATATTTTCCTTATGTCGCATAATGCGAGGATTGTAGTTTGTTGAACTTCAAATAATTTGTCAATAAAGCACTATTTTGTCTATTCCGCAGAATACTAAGAATGACTTGACGAAGAAAATTGTTGATCTTGACATGCATTAGCAAATAAAAACACATGTCCCTTTTACTTACGTTGCAGTCTGTTTAACCCCCTCCTGCCCAGATTCAGCCTTGGAGCCCTCAATAACTGAAAACCGGTCCTGGGGTGAACCTAGGGGGCCAGCCTCCCCATCGTTAGTTATTTTCTAAAATTTTGTGACAATAAAAATGTGCTTAGAATACCTATGTAAACAAGTAAGTAATAAGCAATATATTTAAGAAAAAAGTATACGAAAATGAGGCTTGAATCCGCGATTTCTGATTACGAATCTAATGTGTTAACCGCTAGACCAATCGGCGTACAGCTTCCTTATAGCTTTCTTTATAGCTTATTACCAAAAGCAATAAATCAGTAAGCTCCATTGGATTGCCTATATTATCGTTAACAAAAAACAGACTGTATATCTACTAGAGTAGATATTTTATTTACTTTTGAGCATATTTTGTAAATTGATGCTTTATTTAACAAATTTGTTCTTATAATAAAAATCATATAAGGATCTAGCGCCAATACGAGGAACATTGACTTTGATCTTAGAAAACATTTTTGGACAATCAATACTGTTATGAATCAAACCGTATATAAACTTTGTTGATATTATAGCACGTCGGGTTTCTAAATCTATAATATGTATTAAATCTACGTAATAAATCATGATGGTTTGAACCACACGCACGGTAGACCCCATCATCTCCAAAAACGAAACACAAGGTATAGAAACACAAAAAGTAAGCGCAAGGTATTTTACGAATCGATGTTGAATCTTTTCTAAATCGATAACAATACAAGCATATATTGGACCCCAAATTAAAGCTGCGTATTCAAGTTTGGATCTCACAAATGCGTAGTACAGACACGATAAGAGTTTGATATTATGAAAAGCTTGCGAGTTTCTTATTACGAAACCGAGAGATTTAGTTGCATCCTGAACAATATGATGTATATGTGTTTGAAACTCAAATTCTGGTGTCAAAACATACCCCAAGATCCTGATACTCTGTGCAACGTTGAAGCATAATACAATTAATAGAGTAATCGAATTGAATCGGAGTATGTTTGCGACTGTATGTAAGAGACTGCTTTCAATTTAAATATATTTAAAGAAAGGCGATTTATCTGACTCCATAAAAATCTAGATTAACCTAGATCTGTTAAGATTTCAATTTAATGATTTTTCCTGAAAGGGGAAAAAAGCAACGAAAACTATGGGCTTCTAAGTAATAATTCCAATTAAGCCTTTGCCAATTTTAAATACCTGTTACACAAGCTACAAGTTTATACAACAATAAATAATTTTGCATTATAATAAGACGTATTTTTTACAGATCAATCCTTTTTTTCTGGGTTACACACCTTATTATATTCAGAAAATTATTAATACGACTAGATTGATTTGTAACAAATAATATCATGTTGCTTGGATATAGTATTTTAGAATAAAAGATAAATAAACAACAATAAATTTGAAAGACAAAAAAGAAAATATGACTTTTCATTGACATTATTTAATTAATTCAAAGAGGTAAGTTAATACACTATGACAAGGATTTTATTTAGAAACTAGATGTCGAATTAAATTTGAATTAACTAACAACATAAGAAATAGTCTGCAAATGTAAGAGAAAACTAACACAATGCTAAAAAGGAAAAGTAAACTCTTCCGGTAACAATATACATAATTGAATCTGGATTTAATGTTATATAAATTATTAAATATTACATCTTACAAACTGTTACTTAAAAAAATTTAAATATTTGCATCTAGTGTCTGTCAAAATCCTAATTAGTTTGAAATTTCTAGTATAAACTGAAATTCATTGGTTTACTTTTTTGACTGAATTTTTCTTTTAGAATAAAATTAAAATTAATATAAAGACCTAAGTTTTGACTAATCAAAAGTAGATAATTTTAGATATATTTTAAAACGAGTTACTGCAAAAGTTTACCGGACTTATGGCGTAATGAGTTTTATTTCATACTGTAATTATTGCATTATTCGTTTAATTTAAAAAAAATTATATAAAATAAATTTCCGAATTCAAAATATGAACATCTATGAAAAATCAGTCTCTATGGTAATTGCATAATATATAATTATGCAGTTGATATATTTTATTTAAATCCGGTATGGTTATTTACGTGGCAAGCTTTGTAAGTTAATCTTTACGGGCGAGCTGGAAGTTCTGTGGGGCGAGCGTCAAACAAGCGAGCCTCTATAATTCAGTGAGCCTAGTAAAGATTAACAATTGCAAAACGTGTTGCTTACAAAGTTTTATTTCCACTTTTGAACAGCGTTTTTTTATTAATTTATTGTATATTTTTTATAAAAAGACATTTTGTAATCAAAGGCGGAAGCACAAATTATAGCTAGGGGTTGTCATGGTGTTGTGGTTAAACAACAAATTAGTTTCTATTAGCTTTTTTTTGATGAGCATTGTAGAATTTTATAGGTCTCTTTTATGAGCCTGTAGAATTTTACAGGGCATTTACTTAGTTACCATAAATGCCTGTAAAGTGTCATTTACATAGAAGGTGAAAATGCAACATTTTTCAGAATCGTACCGTAAAGTCTCATTTACCGAACTGTAATCGTAATGGAAACATGGATATTACGATACAGTATGAAATAAAATATTAAAATCTATAAAAGAGTAAATTAAATATATCTACCGCAATGAAAGTTTTAATAGTGTTATTAGTTATTTAGTTTCTGCATTGAATGTTCAAAAGGCAAATCGAAAAAATGTAAACTTTCCGACCATAACACGGTTTGCTTTGCAAACGTGACTCTAAATGCGAAAGAGCAATAATAAAATAATAAAATAATGTATTTTCATCTTGTATAGAAAGATTGGTTTCTCAGACATCTAAAGAATGAAAAGAAAATCTAAAAATATTAGTTTATTTAATAAAAAAATGTCAGAACAGCTTTTTTGGGATGCCTCGTACACAGTGTCCCATTAAGAAACAATCAGATTTTGTTAGTGGTTAGATAATCATTAAAAAAGCAAACTCCTGTATACCATTTTTCTCGTACTTCTATACTTACTTTTGGGGGAAAACAGAATCAATGTTTTCGAATTGAGTAGTAAGAATGTACATGACGCAGATTTTGAAGTACAAGGAGATAAACAATACTGTTTGGTTTCTAAAACGTGCATAGTAGCAGGCAATAAAAAATAAATTAGCAATAAATACTCTACGTACCGTTTTGTTATTAGTTCTTATTATTTCAATGAACACAAACACAGCTGCGCACCTTGTTTGTGGTATTATATTTCAATCTTTTAGTTACATTTATTGGAATTTAAAATGTAGTCTTTACTCCTTTATTATCTACAATCTATACGAATTTTTAAACCGTGAAAAAGGAAACAAAACTTTTCACTTTCGTAGTTAGAATTATTATTAATTAATAACTAGATAATATTTATTTCCATAAAGAACATACCTATTGCTATTAGGTATTCATAGAAATTGTGACTAATAATTGCAATAATAACAAATTGCAGTTTTTAGAAAAACAGTAACAGTACTTATATTTTACGCACTGTTTATAGTTACGCACTATTTAGTTATTTTTTTATGGGGAAGGAGGGCAATTTTGAAATCTTAAATAGGAACCCCCATTTTTTATTGCAAATTTGAATTCTCCATTAAAAAGTAAGTTAGTTTTCAATTAAAAACTTGTTTTCGATTTTCGACAGATAGCACTTTAATAAAAAATATACATAATGTCTAAAAAACTTATTTTTTTCATTATTTAGCTTGTTTTGGGCGAGTCCCCTCGCCTCTCATCATTTTTTGATAAGTACGAAAAATCATATTTTTACGATTACAGCATCATCTATCGAAAATCCTTCCTATTTAAGATTTCAAAGTTACCCCCCTCCTGCCCCTTGGGGGTGGGGATGGAGGGGTCGAGTGTGGTATCATTCGATAGCTTTTTGAAAAATATTTAAGAAGTGCTTTTTGTGTTTTTAATCTTACGTGAATGTCTCGGGATATTTGACCGTTCCGGGACTTTCTTCGCATCCTGTATATAAACATATTTAAATTTTATTTAGCGTTACCACGTATTAAGGCAGATTCTCACTACATCGCAGGCTACCAACACTTACCGGACCGACAAAACATTGTACTGTACATTTTATATGAAGGTATTCACATCAACCATCACAGACACGGACCGTTGCGACCATATAAAATGTACAGTACTACAATGTTTTGTCCGTCCGGTGACTGTTAAAAATATACTATTATTTTATTCTTTAAATTATTCATCAGAGTTAAGCGCGAATAACTAAAAAAAGATTGATTTTAAGTATAGGATATAATACGAAAAATGTTTAGAATTCTACAAGAAATTAGAAATTGCCAAAAGTATTTAAAAAATCAAAGTTTATGCTAGCCCAGGTGTTTTGAGACACATTGTATAACAATACTGCATTTGGATTTGCAATACTGCATGTATTTACTAACTTTTAGGATATCTTCTTTTGCACAAAAATCGAGTTAATTATGTTTTACGGTATGTTGTTATTTCTTCAATTATTTATTAACTTGTGTCGATTGTTTTGTTCATAGCAATTATTTATACGCGTTTTTCTTTGCAATTTTATTAATAACCGGAAATCTAGGCTTACATTATTATTTTCAGCATTACTTCATATTATATTTTGATTGCATCAACTATTATCCTTGCAACCATTGTAATATCTACAATAGGGAAATATTGCACCAGTCTAAAGGTTTCAAATACTCTTGTTCAAATAAATCTTGTTATTATATCACCTTCGCGTTTAGGTCCGTCATGCTGGCAAAACGATAATAGCAAAACCAATCGAAACTAGGCCTATATTTAATTACTATTTAATTGCTATTTAATTACCACCTTTAAAAATTAATTGCTCTTTCAGTTACCAAAATATAAGGGTTTTGCCAACCTAAGAACGGTTTTGCTCGAGTTCTAATAAAGCAATTACATTGAAACAAAGGCTACCATATCTTCCGACTTAATTGTTAATTAATTACCATATTCGAAAATTAATTGCTAATATAGTAACAGAAAAATTCTAATTTTCAAAATAAAGGGTTTTTCCAGCTTGAAATCGGTTTTGCTGGAGTTCTGATAGAGCAATTACCACATTTGAAAATTAATTGCTAATATAGTAACAGGAATTTTCAATTTTCAATCTGTTAGATTAGATTTAGGTTAGAAATGGTTGAAAGTAAACGCGCGGAACCAAAAAACCATACAAAAACTGCTGTGTAACACTTTAGCTATTTTCGTAAGATAAATTCATGCAGTTCTGGCCTTTTTTTCTTAGTGTACAGTATTTTATATTGTTACGAAGCTCCACCATGCTACGAAGCTTGGCTTGCTTCGTTCTTACTTGACTCCACCATGCTTGTTTTTTTATCTTCCCTTGCATTACCTTTACGATGTTACCAAGTCATGTAGCATTAAATAAATACACTCACTCTTTATCCAATCTATTTTATTTATTTCTTAAATTTACCTAACTTATAACTAAGACTAATTCTACATATAATTAACATAATTTATGCTTACCCACTAAGAACAATTTGTAGGGCCATTTCCCTTACTTTCGTTATTACAATGGAAAAGACTTTTTACTTTTTTTGTGTTCACAATACAACTAACTATCCTTTTGATTATCACTTCCAATCTTAACTCTTAATCCCTCCTACAATCTCTCCTTTGCAATCAAGGATGGCTCAACCTGTCCCTATTAACCAGGGCAGTGTTATAATGCTAGAGTCAGCATTACTTACTTTTTGTGAGCAATAATGCTGTGCTAGTATTATGACACACTTTACAAATTACAGAGTAGCTTCATGTCATACTTGAAATTTGTTTATCTTTATTACTGGGTCAGATAATTTAGAAATGAGTTTTGTAATAATTGCTGTAACATATTTTTGGAATAATAAATTTTTTGAATAATGAATTGATTTAATTTTGTTATGAGTTTTTTCTTTTATTTTATACTTCGTTACAATATTAAAAAAAGAGGTGTTTATTTGCAACGAATTCAAAGTTGTGGTTATTTAGTTTAATGTCGTTTAAATCTTTAATACTATTAGGTGTAAAAATTAATTTTTCTTTGCTTCGCCTGAGATTTATGTTTTATCGTCGAATATGAAAGACAGCTGCATTAAACTTCTGAGTATCAAATTTTACTAAATTAGATTCTGCGGGAAAATAAAACATTTTCTCTTGGTTGAAACTTTGCACTGAGGCACGTATTCTTTAAATTTCGCATTAAAAAAATTAATATTTAATTCTATTTTTATGTGTAAATTATTCCTTGAAGTATATATTACTTAAGTTTTGTAGAATTTCAAAAGAATTTCGTACAATTAAGTGTTAAGATTCCGTTGACAAGTCCTTATCATTATCCTTATTCTTATTATTTCAAATTTCTTCTTTATTAAACAAAATAATAGAGATAAATGTGTTCAATTTTGCTATTGGCTAACTCTTCCGTCACATACAAGTTTGAGTGGTTAAATTAAAAAAAACAAGTAAAACCTACCGAATGCAATGTAAAAGTTGATCCATCAGAGAGGGTTAAGCTAGAAGTATCGAAAGCGACGCTTCGCGTTCAGCCGCCGTGCGCTGTCATTACACGGCGAATCTGCCCGTGTTCCGTTAACAAAGTTAAAATGCGATTGCAGAGTATTAATGTATAGTTCCGTATCATAATGCAGTTCCAGTTAGAGACCAGTTTAGTAAAAAAAAGACTCCAGTTTTTGGTGCAAAGAGTTTATTTGCATTTTCGTATGGTATTGTCGGCCTATGTAGAAATCAGTTTTTGTGAAAAGAGCTTAATTCCATTTTCATGTTGTATTGTCGGTCTATGTAGAGATCAGTACTTGTGTTTTTAAAATAATAACCAAAATGCTGTTTAAATCATCTATTAATAAAGAAAAGTTTATTTACATTGCACTTAATTAAGAACACTATAACTATAAACTATTTAACAAATTATTATCTAAATGCTAGGTATTTACAAATTTATTTGAAGACTATTTATATGAAACTATTTACGTATTACAATTATTAACTAATTATTCAGAGTACATTTCAACACGACGCCGGTTAAACATTAACTAACTCCCTTCTACTCGCGACTCAATTTATATGTTTCATACGATGACTCATACATCTAGAATGTTCGATGACGTGTTGATGAGTCATACACGCAGCTGCTGAAAGGTCACGTCGATGAGGCGTATCGATGAGTCATACACGCAGGTGTTATTGATGAGTCATACAGTTGATGACTCATATATCTAGAATGTTTGATGACGTCATATGTAGGTTTACTATTTTTTACATTATGTTTATTTATTTATTTTAATGTGGTCATTTATTAGCAATTAATTTTTCTGTTATGTTTAAGCTATTTTAAACCTTAATTACGTGTTTTTCGATATGGTTTTGCTTGCTTGATATCAAGTTGGCAATTAAATAGCAAATAAATTTGCTTGACGGACCATCGCGTTTCTTTCCATATAAGATTGTATTAACGCTCTAATTATTTGTCATTCAATGTTAATTTTTCTCTATTTTGCTTGTAACACTTGATGAGTTTTACAATTCACATTTATAAACACGGCATACCTATTACAATTTTTTCGATAAAATATAATATTTCATTTTAATTTCACAGAATGTGTACGAGGGTACAGGGTACCGCTAATTTCTACATTCAAAACAAGTCTAACAATACAAAAACAGTGTTTTCACTGCCATTTAAAAGAATTTAGTAAGGCATGTCTTAGAAAGTATTGCATATTTTATTTTTTACTAAAAATATAACATCTTATCAAAAAGAAAAATATATATATAATACATAAACCAAGAACAATAATCTTTAGAAATATTCACAAACTAGTTTTGAAGTAAACCTTTCTTAAATTAATCGAACTTTAGTCTTTATAGATAATATTAGTTTTAGCAGTGTTGCTGCTTACTTTCTTTACTTCCTAAAACTTCAAAATTTTGATACAATTCTCTTATTTTCTGGATATCATTTAACAAGCATCCGATACCGTTCGATGGATTAACTTAAAATTTATTGATAGCACTGAAGAATTATGCGCCAGAACATTATACTTAAAATAGAATTTATCGTTTATTATTAAACAGTATTTTTTTTCTATAGAGAATTTCCAGACCTTGTAACTGTTTCGATATTTTATAGATTTTTTTAATTTTAATTGATTCTTCGATTTTTCTTTTAATTTTTTCAATTGTTAATTTACTAGTTCACAATTCTTTTAATAAATCTCTGAATGGATTGGTTGAATATTGAAGTATTGGTGAATATGTTTGTAGAACTTATCAGTCAGTCTTCCAGTTCTACATTTTTTTTTAGTTGTTTGACTTTCTAGAAACTGTTGGTGGTTCTTTCAGCTGTCGATTGTTTGGTATTGGCTTCCTTAGTTATTAGGTTTTTTATTATTTATTGACGAAATACTCAAGATTTCTGCGAGCACTTCATCTTAACATTTTCTCAACTGGTAAATTAAAACATTAAAATCTGATAGTTGTTAAATTAACAAAAGAATACTTAAAATTATATACAGTACTGACAGACATTTAATTAAGGTCTTTTAAGCAACGTAGCGATACACGTAGTTTTTAATTTTATTAGAAAATTTGTATTTTTATAAGTTCCTAGTTCGACTGATGCTCTACTGATTTTATTTTCATGAATTATTTTAACATTGTTAAAGCATAATGTAAATGTAAATGATTTGTTCATTGAAATTGTCGTTCTCAGTACTTTTGCAAATTATGAAATTCTTTATATACCTATACTTTTTTGTAACATTTATATTGAAAACATTTCGGGTTAGCTTATGGAACTATATAGTACAAAATCGTTATAAGAAATTGGCAAGGCTTAATAGTTAAACATAAAAGATAGATTCTTATCTTTTTTAAAGCTTTTAAAACTGAGAAATTAACGCATTATGTCTGACCTCCCTTCATTTATTTATAATGAATACAATAAAATTTTCACATTGATCTTTTACTTCAACTAAAACTATACTATGTCACAGTAGCCAACCTAATAAAGATAATTTTAATACATTTTAATTAGTAATTTGATCGATATCGTATCTGACAGTGCATTTTAAGACAATTTCGATTGAACTTGGCATGGATTTTATAATCTAAATTGACATTGATAAATTTCGATCTAATACCTTTTTTAACTATTTTATATATAAAAAACAATCAATGTGAACTTTTCAGTATATTATAGCACTAAAATTATGTCACATTAAAAGTATTACAAGAAGGCCAACTTTGATTATGATGTTTGCATTTCATGCCTATCTCGGTTGTAATGTCCATTACGACTTCCGCTAGTGTATGCCATTTGTGTGTTGTAATGTTTATATAGCGTATAATTAAATAACGCTCATTTAACTGGTTAATGCACTCCTAAGAAAGTAAATGTATACAATTCTTAATAAAAGAATTGGCAATTTACAGAAAAAACATGATTAAGTTAGAGAAGGCCTTTGCATGCAATTTTTCTAATGCTATGTCTTGTAAAAAGATCATTGAGTGGTAATTATTTAGAATTTTATGTGCAAAAAAGCGTGTATGCGGTTGGAAAAAACTTTCTTATGGTAGGCTTGTATTGTGCTAATACAATAAATAACTAACAAAGTAATAAGTAACTGGTAAGAATAGTTTTATTTAAAAAGATAAAATTAAAAAGAAAGTATGAATAGGTATGAAGGAAATAGATTTGTAAAGTGATAGAATGATTACATTTGTCATTATGTGGGTAACGGTTCCGTTAATTTATGAAATGTAACATTTTCGCACGTAATTTCTAACAACATATATCAAAATTGAAAAAGGGAGTGGAAATGGTATTTTTATTCGACAGAAAATATTTGTGGCTATTTCAGAAAGTTACTGAATTTTTTATACAAATTGGTCTTCGCTCCACCCCTAAACGTGTCTCAAAATCTTCTAGAAAAAAGTGTCTCAAAACTAAATTTTACATTGTACAATAATTTCTTTACTAAGAAATCTGCTAAAAATGATAGCAATTTTGTTATCTTGTCAAAGAAAACTATTTTGTCCAATTTATGCTTTACAAGTTTTACGAGCGTGGTATGCAACTAATAAATGTTATTAATTTAATAGTATATTAAAGTATTAGTTTCATAAGACACGTTTTTAGCGCACGCGTCCGAGTTTGGGGCAAATGCGCTAAAACGTCTTATGAAACGAATACTTTATACTATTTTTTCTATTTGCGTTATTTCATTATTAAATAAAACGCTTAGAACTATAGCTAACGCTCCCTTCTATGTGCCTAATTTTGTATTACACAGTGATTTAAAAATTAAAACAGTGCGGGAAGAAATTAAACATAAGTATATAAAATATCGTGATCGACTAGAGATACACCCTAATGAGGTAGCCAACGAACTATTGGACGATAGTGATGAAATACGAAGACTAAAACGCTTTAAACCATCGGATTTAGAAAACCGATTTGATTAAGTTCTTTTATTTTACTGTAAACTTCAGGCGTAGTGCTTGTAGTTCTTGTTATACGAATTAGCTATCTCTGGCTACTTTCTACAAGTAATAGGATGGTCAGTGGATTATCCTTACCATATCAACTTTAGTTTATATTTATTTAGAATGTAAGTCTTGTCATAACATTTACTTAATGTTTTTTTTAGAAACAGATTGTAAATTTAGTTGGAATTAAAAAAAAAAAAAAATAATAATTAAAAAAAATTACTTAGTTTTAAATAAAATTTGTTAGGGATATTTTGGTAAGTAGCATGACAGTTGGCAACACTAGAAATTATGAAATTGTTTTTTACATAACCTCGCTAACTTTGTCTTTAGGTAATCCGCGCGACGTAGAAATTCCTTTTTGTTTGATACACACAAAGCCCGCTGCAGCAGGACCTCGTTCAAATTTTCCTGGTGTATTATATGTACTTATGAAAATTATTATAAATTCAAAGTAGAGTGTATGCCAATATATTTGTGACAAATAATTGCTACTTAATGAATTAAGAAATTGGATGAAATAAGAATAATTATTTTGCATTTGATAGAATAATAGTATTAATAGTAATAATAGCAATAGCATTTTCAGAAAAGAATAATTTTTGTTATCAAAAATATTTATTCATTGGATCTTTTCTATATTATAAGGTAAAGATATACATATAATTTAATGAAACTAATTTTATTACGTTAAGTTCATCGTGAGCTTATTGCACATACATAACACAATGCATCCCGTATGATGACAATATCAAAATTTACAATTTCGTTAATAATAAAGTAAAAACTGTTATCCATGCCCGTAACGGAGCTGCGGTTGACGGCGCCAGTGGCGGCGCCACGGGGGGCAAAGGGGGGCAGTATGCCCCTCCGGCCCTTTGCAAAATGTCGTTCATAGCGCCCCCTTCGATTTTAGATATCTTACAAATATAGTGTTACAACGATGTACATAACAAATTTTTCCACCCAAAAGCACGGAAAGCCAATAAACATTCCTCGGTCAGTTGTGAATCCCATACGGCTCGTTGTCTTTCTCTCTATCTCTATAATGCATACTCTGAATATTATCTAAAAAATTGTACATTGATTGTACCCCGGCCTGGCAGTCTGGTTTGGTACTTTGACGAGTAAACAGTACAAGCACTAGTGATGTCATTGCTGAATACCAGTCGTTTTGTTTATTATTTAGAGAACTTAAAGATAATCAATATCAAGATAATAAGATAATCAAATGAGTGTAACAACTGAAGAAATATTACCATATATCATTTCAAATGATCTTGAAAATGCATTTCCGAATATAGCCAAATTGTACCGAATATTTATCACCATCGGCACAAATAGTGCAACTGTTGAACGCACTTTTAGTATAGATTTTTCCGTCGTACTGGACGAGTTTAAAAACATTAAAATAAGGCGTTTACTACTGTAAATAATGACTATTTTAAAATCTGGGTTACTGGTTACCAGGCCACCATATAATCTGTTCCTCTTCTACTGTTAAGTGTTAAGTGTAGAGGCTTATATTATAGTTTTTTTAATTGTGACATTATTTACTTTGTTTTTTAAAAATAAATACAGTATTACTTTAAATACCTATACCTTTACCGCAAACCGCCGCCATATTGGGGCAAAAGAATCACGAAATTGTTCATTATTTGTATCTGTATTGCATTTAATCAAATCCACGTTTACTTTAAAAGGCTTTACTTATTATTCTGAAAGATCAAACCTCTAATATGTCAAATACGTAAAACGTGGTTTTAATTTGTCCATTATTAAAAATCACCCTTCTCTGTCCCAATATGGCGGCTGTTTGCCCATATTGTTACTCTGATCGACCAGCTGGCCTAGGTAACTAGATGCAGTGACTTTATGCAATGGTACATAGTTTAGCGAGCGTTGCATTCAAGTTACAAAAGTTCACTGCGTAAATAAGATAAGTTTGACATTCTAAGAACAGCTGTCTAACAGTGATATGAACTTTAAAAAAACAAAATGTTACTGTTTCCAGTATTCTAAAAAATTTCATTAGGACACGCAAATATAAAATGGTATATTAAAGAACGAGTTTTATGAGGCAAGATTTACTGCACGAGTGCAAATTAAAAGTCCGAAATAAAACGCTTGCGGCGAGTTTTTTAAAGGATGAGTGCAATAATGACTTATGAAACGAGTTTTTTTATGCTATTTTTTCTATCTTGCGCCTTTTATACCCTTTTAAATAAAAAAAATCGCAATTTCAAAATTTAGGGAATTTTATGGTAGTTGACAACACTGATGTGACATTTGAAAATTCAAATTTTTAGAGTGAAGTGTTTGTCAATTTTCTGTTTTTTTCAATTTTTTCAATGTTACCAACTGTGAAGAAGTTGGGCTATTAAAGCACTCAAATGAGCTATTAACGCACTGTTTTGGGTGCTTTAACAGCTTTATTATAGACGCAAAATAGAAAAAAGCATTTAATGAAGTTTAAATTAATATAAAAATAGTGAATAAAAATACAAAAGATTGCTAATTTTTTAATTCTTGAATAAAACTTTCAAAAATAAGAATTTGCAGAATATTAACCCAATGTTTATATTATACAATAAACGAAATCTTTTGCTAAGAAGCTCTACGTGGGCGGATGTAATCTGGGCACCAACTTAACTGTTGCATTAATATCCAGATCACGTCTGCCACTGCACTGAACTGCATGAAACTTCTTGAAACTGATAAAACGCCATTAATTTTGTTATTCTGTTAGACCAAAAAACGCAGAAATACATCAAAAATCCCAAAAAATAAAAAACATATAATTAAATATAAACGTAATAACATTTATTCGGTGAGCTTTATTGGTAAAGCAGGTTTGCTTTTATAACTGCGTTATTTCAAAAAACAAGTAATGTAAAATTTAAAATAAATGATTCTTTACTTTATATTTATAAAAAATCACTATATTTGTAAATAAAGAAATTATTTAGAAAGAGACCACGGCCTACTAGATTTATATAAGCTTCGCTTATCGAAGCTTATATGAATCTAGTAGGCCGTGAAGAGACTTGATCCTGGCGCCACCCAGTGCAGGATAGAGGAGTTTTAGAGTGTATGCGTTTGACAGATCGGATCATTTGACATTCAGCTTACTCAGAAGTAACTTACTTTTTTCTTTTTGTTAATAAGTTTGATAAGTAAAAATTGATTTTCTGGAGGCTTTTGTTTTCGAATTTTTGATGAGATTCCCTTGGAGTTATTGATGGGGATCTAGTTTTAAAGAAGAGATTCATTTTGTGGTTTAATAGAATAATATTTCTTCTTGTTAAATCTGATTATTATTCAGGAAGTTGATTATAGAAGAAAACTCACACCGGTGAAATGGCCGCTTGAGTGGAATGGTGATTTACCAACTCTCATCGTGAATCAAGAAATTTATGGGCATAATTGGTGTATTAAATTCAGGACTGGTCTTTTGGACTAGGAATTAAGTAAAACTTTCTATGGTTTAAATCATCCACCTACCAGATGACTTAGGATTGATACTTTACTACAGGTTGGATGCTTTCTGATCATTTACAACATCTATCTGGACTTTGATAATCTTTTACCTGCAGTTCTGCAAACATTGAGTTACAGGTATGTTTTTTATCTAATTTATTTGCTTACATGTTGTTGTGTATCTGATAGGAATGATTTGGTACCAAGTTCTTTAGGGTGTCACATGTATTTTTTTAGTAGCACACCTGTGCGGTGTTAATAACGTTAATATCTAGTAAACCAAAGGTTTATGTATTTACTATTTTCTAAATCCTTTTGACCTATTATTTATTGTTATAGTAAAATATTTTTCGAATTGCCTAATTAATTGAATCCAGGCAACTTTTGGTATCATCTTTATGTACAGTGGGATATTACAGCTTCCCATATTTTGTTAATAAATTGGAAAGTTTTATTTATGCTATATATATTTTTTAAGGGAAATATTTTTATTCACAATCATATTGCAATATGTACATTTCATATGTTGTAAAAACCTTGGAAAGTAAGCTATTGCTATAGCAACACCAAAGTGGTTAACAATTTCCTTTACATGTCTGTAAAACTGACATGTAAAGTTATGGCCAACTTGTTTTTCTGAATAATTTAAAACAGGACGTTTTATCCGATTTAAATTTGAGTTTTTATAAATATATTTAACGGTAAAAACATATTTTTTATTTAATATTAGTTTTATTTTTATTGTTCCGTATTTTATATTTAATAATTACAATGGAATTAATTAATTTCTAATTTTAAAATACTGAGCGCATACATCGCCATCTAGCGGCGAAGAATGAAACCTTACTTAAAATTTTTTTGGTCGATAGATGGCTTTGATTGAAATTATGACAGTTTATAAAAAATTTATTTTAAAATTTAAAATTACTTTTTATTTTGATTATCTTAAGTCTAATTATTGTGAATAAAATAGTATACATGTTTCGTTGGTAAAGTTTCCACGCCTCGCGATAATTGTTTGACTTCGACGTACCGTCTCGGTCAAACAATTATCGCTTGGCTTGTAAAGATATCCTTTACCAACTCAACATGTAATATACTATTACTTGTTGCATATTTATTTATGTACATTTTGTCTGGATGGAGGTACGCCATGGATTTTTTGTGGTAATTTCTTGTTTGTCTCTTTTAATCATACTCATATTATTGTCACAAACGGAACTATTTCAAATAGAATCCTTTTATAACTTCTCAACTTGTATTCGTTTAGTACAAATATTATCAAGGTTACTGCAACAGCTACCCACATACATGCACGCGCATGCATCTCATTGGAAGTAATTTATACAGTCTGCATCCCATTAGAAATAATATACTCATTTATACAGTATCAGTGGCGTGCGGTAAGAATTTAAGCTAGGGAAGCAACCACGATTTTAATTATAATACACCTAGGTACAGGCGCGGATTAACGGGGAGGGAATAATCCCCACCCCCAATTTAGAAATAAGTTTATATAGAATAGAAACAAATAATGTTTGTTTAATTATTATTTATTAAAACAATTATTTTTCCATAGATTTCCCCATCAAAATACTTCTCTGGATCCGCCCCTGCTAGGTACAATAAAAAACAGTGTTATAATTTATTAAGCTTAAAAGTTTTTCAAAGAAGCACTTTTACACTTTATACTTATGGAATTTGTTGACTATCATTCTTTATTTAAAAAAAAAACTACTACTACGTATCAATTTTCCGGTCTTTCTTAGCAAAATACCGGTACAGGTTTTAATCTTTGTTGTTAAATTTGAAAGATCTGGTTTTGATCTGCCTTTCTTAATAATTTGTAATTTCTCTCCAAAACTGTATGCGAAAAATTCCTTATTAATAATTTACAAACTGAACAAAAAATCGTCCCGATTAGGCTATATCGAAGGTACTCGAACCTTTCACCGAAGCAGTTGAATTTGCAGTCGTGGCGATAATGATATTTTAAATAACACTAAATCGAACAAATAACCAAATTATAATAAATAAACATTTGGGAACGAAGCACAATAAAAATTACGACCAAACAATGTTAACCAGCCAAACAGCATCCATCTATTATAACACCCCGCGCTCGCTGATTCACGCCAAGGTTAAGAGAAGAGCATTTGTAAGCAGTGCTTATATGAAGTGTATGTATCACATTTGAATCGGTATTACCTTTCCGTGCAAGTTTAATGAGCCTAATTTAAAATAGTACTTTAAATAATTATACTTTTTGCTGTACAGAGTTGATATTGAGCTTTAATTTGATAAATATTTCAATTTAAATAAACGATAACCATAATTTTACAAAAGTATTTTTGTTAGCATTGTTTTTATTTTTAATAAATTCTCTAGGCAAGCGTTGCTTCCATTGCTTCCATGGACCGCACGCCACTGTACAGTATGCATTAGATTTGCATCTTATTATGCATTTATATATTCATGTCATTATATGTAATTTATTCAATTATACAATAAGGTTTCCGCAATATGCAGCTTGCTTTGAGCTTACAATTCAGTCAGTGAAAATGACTCCAACGCGAGAACATCTACAAGCAAGCTGGTGAGTACCTTTTAATCTATTTACTGCTTAGTTCTGCTTAGTTGTTAAGGAGTTGTGTCAAGGCTCCTATGTGCTTAGTTGTAGTTATGTAGGTGCTCGAAATCTGGTGCCCAGGGGCATTAATTAACGGGTATCCTACGCTTAGTTTGTAGACCTAATGTTAGATAGGATGGTTTCGATCATCCCTATGTTTATTGTTAGATTTAGGAGGACCTGTACGTCCTCAAATCATATAACCATTATGTGTAATACCTTTTGTATTTCATTACTTTGTTGTTAGTATATAGTTGTTTTTATGCCTTGTGTTTTCTTACCCTTTCTACCTCTGACTACGACCTCCAGTCACGAATACCCCACCTGACATTATCACTTTATATTATATTTCCTTATATTTTTTTCATTATATGTACTTGTTTAAATTGCGTTTGCTTTTATTTCAATCATATGTATTTACCTTGTGCTTTTCAACACATCCTTTGGTTAATTTGGGCTTTGTCATTTTTGGTAGAGCTCAATCGCGCAACCAATTTTATCTCAAATAATTGAATTGAAAATTTGAAGAAATAATCGATTGTACATAAGGATTAAAGTTTGCAAAATAAGAATTACGCCCTTAAGTTCTTCCAAGTTGCAACTGACACTAAAAAAAGGGATCGTTACAACGTTTATAAACAATTTTTTTTAAGTTTGAGTACGATATGGCAAGTTATGAAGCATTTTAGGTTATGGAACTAACTAACTAAATTGGCCAATCCTTGGAAAAAAAACCCAAAAAACTTCATTCAAAATTCATTGAAATTCAAAGTCGTTGATTTATTGTATGATATAATGAAAAATTGGGTATGGCTACAAGAGGGTAGTTTTGTGTGTTTGACATGGAGGTCTACAGGTAAATATCGTATGATGGTATACGGGTATAGGCATCACCCCATTATATATCGTGTTTCCTTTTTTACATCCACTTTGAATATTACTGCTAAATTAATATTTCTTCCTTTCTGGTGAAATTTCAATTTTGAAGCAACACTCTCTAAACTGCAGGAATAAACAAAGAAATATCAAGTTTCAATCTTCCATATGTGCTTTGGATGCTTTTGAACACGCTTGGGTAGATTAAGCCAATCTTGCCTTGATTCAATCCAAGAAAAATCTTGTCTTGATTCAATCCACGAAAAAACGTGTAGTGGTGAAATGCAGTTTTTGATGGATTTATGTTTGTAAATTGAAGATTTAATGGAACCTAATGATGTAATTTGGAAATTGTTATTTGAGAAGAATTTTTTGTCAGTTTAGAGCAAGAATTCGCTGAAATCTCGACTTTTCCTTTGTGTTGCAAGATTGTGCAATAGACGAGGTGGTTTCCTCTGGGGTGACGCATATGTCGTCGATTGAGGAAATTGTTGCATTTTCATAACCGTTATTACTAAATTAGTTAGTATATTAGTTATAAATGCATTAAACAATTACCAATTTTAAGTAATTAATTTTTGTAAATCTTGAAAATTTAAATATATTTAAAATATAATACTGGTATCCTCTAATGGATGATACTTCGTTACATTACACAGTTCCAAAGACGACCCACTGTTGGTATTAATGTAACAGTTAGAGTCCTGTATTTACCATCCAGGAAAAATGCTTTATTTCAGTTTCAGCAAGTTCAAATATCGTCTACTTATTAACGAGTAATTAATATAATAATGTACGTTACACTGTTGTGTAATTAACTGACATTATAAAAGTGGTGTAAAATATTTCTGTTACTATAAATTCAAAATTCAACACATTGGTATCACATTGGTATAGCCCCTTTATTTTCAAATAGTAGCGACAACGATTGATCTCGCGGCTAGAGCAAAAGCACCAGACAGATGTTGGCGACATTGAATATTTCCAGATTTGACATTCCGTCTTACAATAAATCTTAGGTTTAATAATAATCATGCATGAGAATATGCACAATTTAACATTAATTTGATAATGTACATTCAAGTTCTGTGAAAACGACTATATTAATATGATATATGCTTCCGTAATTGTAATTTTTTGGCAACCTTTTATTGAATTTCCGCAACACGAAGCAAGTAGTAATTTTTTCTTTTTTAAAGTTTGTGCCAGGTTCACTCCACGATGTCGCTACTATTTGAAATAGAGGGGCTATACACATTGGTTTCCATCAGTGCCATCTAACGGTGAGTAGATCGTCAATGTTGCCTTTTGTCAGTCGTAGAGGTTACCTACTTTTCTATATTAAATAGCTTTGTGGGAAGTAGTTCAAGGACAAATTCGGTTTAAATTGAGGATAATTTTTAAATTTAATTTTTTTTTCAAGTATATTAAGCGTTTTTACAAATTTCGCTTATCTGGAAATATTTTTCTAACCAAAATGAACGAATACAAAAATTATAAAAAAAAGGTGCCTCTTCCCCATAATTGTCTTTCCTTTCATTGGAGAGTTTCTAAATTGATTCCCCCTACTAAAACTTAGTTATATTTTCTTTAACGGATTTCCCCATGATCTTTTCAGTCAGCTCTTTTTGTGTTTTTCACGTTATTGTTGAAATCGGAGTTAGACTATGTTTCTAATCGAATTTCAGTAGGAATCTGCAATTTATACGTAATTAATTTTTATTTAATTTTATACGTAATTAAGTAAAGTATTATACGTGCAGGATCCTCCATAGCATGCACCGGGTAGACAAATTGAAGCACCACCTTGGACTTCGCCATTTTGATTATACTTGAAAATCGGTACTTTGTTTAGCTGAATAATTATAAGGTGGGTTTGAAAACTTTCTTTTTAAAAGAGACTCCATAATCATGAGATAAATAAAACTGCTTACAAAAATGTTTCACAAATTTTAAATTAAATTAATGATTGTAAAACCTTGTGTAAGCAAATTTCACAAAGATTAAGGTACATTTTTATTTGTTTAAAGGTGTAATTGGTCTTAATAATTTAAACTTCATTACTATAGCGTTAAATTAATTTTTCTATTTTTCAACCATTTTGTAAGCAAAAATTTAAATATTAACTAATACAAAGTCCTTTCGTAATCAGCTGATAACCATATTTACGACGAAACCTCTATTTTGATTTCATTATTTTTTATTAAATACATATATAAAACTAATTGTTGTTGATTATTTTTTTGTATATTGTTTAGCATGTATTATTAAGAACCAGTGGATATTCAGCTTTTGCTAATTTGGGTTAAATTATTTAACTGCGGTTGAACTCCGATATTGAGGAGACTTATTCTTACTAATTAAGCTGGCGCTCTCTTCCATATAGTTCTTTAAAAATCTACCGATGCTTCAGTTTACCCATGTCCAAAAGGTATTTTGAGTAAGATAGAATCGTTGCCCAGTAACGTAAGTATTAATTGCCTGTCTTTTTATTGTTTTTGGTAGTTTTAATGTTACACTTTCAATGCCCATTTGCGAGGGCTGGTAATTTATTGTTACACATCCTAACTTAAAATATTACTTTCAAAAATAAGGATTTTAAGAAGATAGAAAGAAAACACAAATTACCTACACAAAAATATATTTACCTACTTGAATTAAATTGTCTAGATTAAATAAATTTATTCAGACAAAGATTTAGAGGTTAAAATCTTATCGAATTTATGCACTAAAATTAAGAAACTTATGAAGTACGTAAGTTATAAAAACGTGTAAAGCACATCTACCTAATCAATCAAGAAACTAGAAAGAGCTGTTGCGGTGGTTCGTACTACGAAGTTCCAACGAAAATAAGATAGCATCTTACTGTACCTACTTATTTGTATGCTCCTTGTTACTATAAGGTAAGTTTATCAGTCCTATTCTTCTAACTTATTGTACAGTAGTTCTCTCGTTAAAATCAAAATACCACACTTTCTCTTGTTTTTCTGCTAAAATCTTAAGATTCTTTTGTCTCTCAAGTTATGCACTTTTAATAGTTGTTAGCTTGCGTAATCGTTTAACAGCTTTCACTCTGTGTTATTTTTTCTTTAACTTGAGCTGTTATTGATTTCTAAGCCTTTACCTCATTTTCTCACCTTTATCACCGTTTATCATTATGTTCTTTAAGTACATAATGCTTTTAGTACATGTGCATGTACTACTAAATCTTAGAAATTGCATTTTTTCTCAGAGAAAATTGCCATGTTTTAATTAAATCTGTTTAATATGTAATTATCTTAATCCCTTCTGGTCTTTCTGTATTTAATAAAGTAGCAATTTTTCAATATCAAGTATCTTTAAATTTTCAGTAAAACTATTTTAAGGAAGAGGTGAATTCTTCTAAAACAAACAAAACACTCTTGCATTTATCAAAACCAATTGGAAAGAAACGCAAAAGGTACACAAGGCAGGCCCAGAAAACACGTCTCATAATTTTGTATAATAGTACACAAGATATTGCTTTAACTGCTGACTACGTTACTCTAGGTCAGTGGTTCCCAAACTTGTTTTTCAGCGGAAACCTTATACAATATTTTACATATCGGGAATCCTACAAATATCCTATTTTTAACTGGCCATTAAGAAAATATAAATTACCTACAAATAATTTATTCAACTATGCCACGGTATAAGATACACAAGAGGTGCAATAAATAATGAGATGAATGTGGTTGTATTTTAGATTTCAATATTTTCTGAAAACTTAGTTTAATTTTTAATAGTGAATTCGCATATCTGGTGCGGCATCTAATTAATTTATTGCGATATAACATTTTTGTATTTACATATTTCGAAGATCCAGATTTACTTAAATATGGGTAGTAAAAGGCAACAACAAATAAAATAGTAATTACATCTTTATTGTAGGAGAATTTAAAGCTTTGCAAGCTTCTTTCGTTATATTACAGGACTTATAATGCCATATTTCAACCTTCAATTCAGATAAGAATTTATTTCATAAAACTATGTTTCACGAAATTATTCTTTCTATCTTATTTTTCTAATAATATGGCAACTCGTCCCGAGGAACCCATTTCACGAAACCCCAGGGTTCCACGGAACACACTTTGGAAGTCACTGCTCTAGGTTGATGCACTGACTATAGTAAAGGTTTTAATGACACCCTCTAAAATGATTTCCGTAAAATTTGGAAAATACATAGTACCTACATATTAGACTCAAAACTATCAATATTTAAAGGTCGCTACCGTCGGTTTTATGAATTTTTCAAGGAAATAGTAAAAATGACCGTTTAACGTATGCATATGGGCAATTCTCACCGTCTTTTAACTTTCTAAACAAAACACTTATAATGTTAATTTTAATATAGGTGCCTATGTTAAATTTATTTTAAAAGTTATTTTTGGAAGGAATCAGTATGTCACTTTTCGATACTATCAATAAACAAGATTCTCTTTTCTTCTTTACAGTTTTACAGTGTATTTTATATTAATCTATATTGCTAAAATATATTTTTTATGTTAAGAAGACAGTATATTAATATTTTAAGGTTTTTGTTGAGGTTTCAACGACAATTTTGCAAACTTACAAAGTTTTATCTAAACAACCACTGTTTTACGTGTAATATGTAATTGAATTACTTTTTCATAAAGAATACCTTTTTAATATTACATATGGTTTATAAAGTATACTATAAAAGACGTATAAATAATTATATCTTTCGTTACAAAGAAAAACAGTTCGTAAATTAATACAAATAAGTGTATTTAATTTTCTGGTCCTTCGCGTAGAATATTATCCACATTTCCGTGTCTTTCAGCATCATTTCTGGCTGAACTTTTCAACTGAACTCATTTTCTTTCTTCTATTGTAACAGTTTTACTTACTCCACTGAAAATACTAAACACAAAATATTTAAACATTGCTAACTGAAAACCAAGAACGATACTTACTGTACTTACTTATGAAATGACGGAGATCTCTTTTTGTTGACAAATTATCATTCAGATTATCAGATTATCATCAGGTACTGGTTTCTTAAGCTCATAGATTTTAAAGAAAAAATAAAGTTTACTGGAATAATAAGTAATATGGGCGCCATTTACTTAAAAGTCATTACATCATATCAGAACCCACAAGTGAAAAGAGATTCTGATTAGATTGAACAAAATTAATTTAATTAAATAATTAATCATAATTAGTCAGGTTGACGTTAAGCAGGTTAGTGTAAATGAATAACTTCAACAAATGATTGAGCCAACATTATCACAATAAGGTCAAGTTTAAATTCTCATTTATTCGTTGATAAAAAATATCTGTGATCTAACAAGACAATATTACAAGCAATCTGAATAATGTTCTAATAATTGCTTTACTTACAAAAATTTTTCATAAAAATGGTACAAACAAATCTTATTCACAAACTTACTACAGGATACAATCTAACAGCTAATCCTTGTTAAAACGGCAGGTTTTATAGTCCAATAAACCACAAATAACACCACACTATAACTCTTTTTTATTTACTTAAACTTTAGGTACAAAGTACCTCACACATTATAAATGTGGAACTTTGGATCACCGGTTTCGATGGTAAGGTTGTAACCGTTGATTCTTAACAAAATTTTACGGTAATGATACATAAATTGGCAGTATCATTTTATTAATAAAGATTTGAACCAATATAATTCCAAAAACAAACGTCTATAATTTAAAGGTTTTCCCTTTTGACACAAATTCAATTATCAGAAGATTGCTTTATCTTAACGAAATAATATTTCGATCCTGCACAAAATATTATTATTGCAATGGAAAAACAACGGACACAAGTTTATTTAACTTTAAAATTCAAATTATTATTGAATTCCCTTCCTAAATCGGCAACTAACGGCAGACTGGTGTTATTTTTATTAACCTAGGGACTAGACTGAAACTAACTTATTCACACTTCACAAACGGTATCATATTCAACTTTTAATTTTGTAACTGTAATTTTGAAAAGGCAAATAAATGTAGAACGCCAAAAGAAGCTTTGGGGCAACCGCCCTCAGTTCGGGCTTGAATGTCGCTGAGACTGTCCGTTTTCGACTGAACTTAGGGATGCAAAACTATTTTCTTGCTAATATTTTTAAGAAAGGGAAAAATAACCACCCTATAGAAATCTCAAGTGACACCTATTGCGCCAATAGGAAAAATCCTTCTAGAATATATTAATTTTATTTAATAAGACGAAAGAATACTTTCTCACGAAACGTCTGAATAAAAAACCGGGCCAGACTGGCTTTTATTTATCTGTAGATTTTTGAAGAATTTATTTAGCAAACCTGAAATAAGCACCTAGCGGATACATAAATTTGGTAAATGCATTTGTATGTGTCATTTTAATTAGAAAATAATTCTTATCTTGATATTTTGTTACTAAAAACACGTTTATCATTTATTATTTGACTATGATCTACATTTCAATTAAACTGCATGATTTTTAAAATTCTTGGTTGAGAAACCTGTCGTTGTATTATAAAAACATCATATTTAAATCATTTAATGAAAAGTTAAAACATTTTAAAGACGAAGTGCAAAAGTTCGTTACATTGAGTGTAACACTACTTTTTTACAAAATATCCATCATTCTAGCGATTATACATTATTTATAAAGTTAAACATTGAAAATTCATACTTCAATCATATGGATTCCATTCAATTTATTAGTTAAATTATTAATAGATTATATCATTATCAGATTAATGATTATTTTTTGGAAAATAAAATCGATAACAAGACGTTCTAGAAGTAGCCATTAATGTTTAATGTTTTATAAGGAAAATACAAGTTAAATACAAGTTAATAATTAAAGAATATTACAAAACATAACGTGTTTTAATGTGACGTAGCGATAGTCACCCACATTTTGGTCCTTCGGCCGCATGGTAAAAAAAACGAGAAATACAGTCCAAGAAGAGAAAACAAGAAAATGGTCGTCCATTGTTCAGGACGCCGCAGAATTGGAAATCATCAACTACAAGAAAATAAAACTGTACTGTAAGTCCGTTCCTTTTTCCCTTTTATTGTGCTATTAGTTATTACCTGCATGCATACGCGATTTGCTTGAGTAGTAGTGTAGTAAACAATTTATTATACGAATAAATAATGAGCAAGAGCGAGGGGATTCCCGAGGACGCCGCCACAATGGGGTCGCTCGCGGAAAGAATCAAACAGTTGAGAATCGAAAGAGGGCAAATTAAAAGCTCTTTAACGCGGTTTGTTAATTTTGTCGGCAAATTTACCGAAGATCAAATTGCAAATCTAGAAGTTAGGTTAAAAGATATAGAAGTCGGTTTTTAAGAGATTTCAACGCGGTTCAAAGCAAATTGGAACAACTTGATGCAGATGAATTGAACAATGACACGCGAGACGAGTTTGAGGACAAATATTTTGATATAACGGGTAAAGCGATTGATATTATCAAAGAGTATAATGCGAAAAAACAACCAAATTGAGTTAACTTGTCTCAAACCGCAATTGTTAATCAAAGAGGGAGTTCATCTAGCAATAATAAAGGTTTTCCACCAATCGAATTAATAAAGTTGTATGGGGATTATGATAAGTGGGAGCAATTCCATGATTTATTTGTAACGTTAGTGCACAATGATCAATCGATCGACAAGATTAGAAAATTTTATTATTTACTAGGGTCTCTTAAGGGTAACGCAGCAAAGATTTTAGATTCTATCAAGGTAACTGAAAGTAATTATGACTTAGCATGGAATTTACTTAAGGAGCGTTTTGAAAACAAAACACTGACAATTAGGAACCATGTTAAAGCATTATTTAGTTTACCGACCGTTTTCAAAGAGTACAGCCTTAGAAATCTTTTAGATGACTTTCAAAAACGTTATAGAGCCTTAGAGATTTTAGGAGAACCGGTAGAGCATTGGTCCACATTGATAATTCACCTAATAACGAATAAATTAGACAATAGATCATTAGCGCAATGGGAGGAATTAGTAATTCACAAAAAACTAACAAGTTTAAAGCTCGCAGACTTGATTAGTTTCTTGTCAGATAGGTGCAAGTTGCTTGAAAATACCGATAACCAATACACTAAATCCGTAGATGGTAAATCAGGTAGTTTTGAGAATAAACAAGTTCAAAAGAGGAAATCATTCCATGCAGGATTAAGTAGGTCTACAAACATAGAATGTTTTTTCTGTAAAGAGAATCACCCAATCTATAATTGTAAAAAGTTAATCGAGTTACCAGTTACCTCACGCGTAAAAGAAATTAACAAATTAAAGTTATGTGCAAATTGTCTTAGAAATAATCATACTGCGGAAAATTGTAAGGCCTAGGGTTGTAAGGTGTGTAGCAAATAACATAACACGCTTTTGCACATCGATAATAAACATGCAAACGAGACCAACGAAAATAATCGAATCGTGGTCGCAACTTCGGAAAATTCGGAGCCGAGATTGTTCGAGATAATGCAAAAGTAACGAGTGTATCGGTTTATCATAGTCGTGATAGTAATTTGGAGATCTTACTTCCAATCGCTGTAGTATTAATACAAGATGCCAACGGCGAATGGAAACCATGTCGGGCATTATTGGATAGCGCTTCACAATCCAATTTTATTACCAAAAATCTTGTAGATAAAATTAAGTTATCGAGTTCCAGGGTTAATGTTCCTATTGTGGGAATTGGTAACCACGAGAATAGCATTTCTCAACGAGTACACGCGCGAATAAAATCAAGTAATGATAGTTATGATAACGAAATAAGCTTTTTAGTCTTAGATGTAATTACTGAAAGACTACCGAATTTGAATCTGAAAAAATCTGATTTAAATTTACCGCAAGATATCGAATTAGCGGATAAAACCTTTAATATGTCCGGTTCTATTGACATATTATTAGGAGCAAGTATTTTTTATGAAGTACTACAGCCAGAGCAGAGGCGATTAGGTACTGATCTACCCATATTACAGAAGACTGTCTTTGGTTGGATCTTAGCAGGTCAGTTGCCACTAACACCAAGGTATAAACCGGTTAGATGTCACCTTTCTCTAAATAATAGCATCGAAGGTCAATTAGAAAGATTTTGGCAGATTGAGGAACAACCAAGCAAAACATTCTTCACACCGGAAGAAACAAATTGTCAAAAAATCTTTAATGAAACACTTAACCATGGTGAAGACGGTCGTTTCGTCGTAACTTTACCTTTACGAGATAATTCAAAACTGATCGGTGACTCGGTAGAAAATTCTGTTAAGCGATTAAGGTCAATCGAACGTAAGTTTCAAAGAAATCCAGAGTTTGGACGTCAATACGTGAATTTTATGCGCGAATACGAGTAATTAGGGCACATGCGAAAAATCGAGCCCAAAGATATTGAGCTTCCAAACACCGGAAGGAACCTCTTTTACCTTCCCCATCATGGAGTCATTAACGAAAATAGTAGCACAACGGCTTTGCGAGTCGTATTTGATGCATCTTGTCCTTCATCTACAGGCGTAGCATTAAACGATATTTTAATGATTGGGCCATCAGTTCAGGACGAATTATTTGTCATTCTTATTAGATTTCGTCAGCATAAAATAGTTATAACTGCGTACGTGGCAAAAATGTATCGCCAAGTTAGAATAGCGGACGACCAGAACGATTTGCAAAGAATCGTGTGGCGAGAAAATTCTAAGGAAGAAATATCCCATTATCAATTAGTGACCATGGCGTATGGGACGGCTCCTGCCTCATTTTTAGCGACTCGAGCATTGCAACAAGCGGCTGTCGAAAATCGCGACACCTATCCAAAGGCTTGTGAAATTATCTTCAACGATTTCTACGTTGATGACCTCATTACAGGCGTTAACAATATACATGAAGGCATTCAATTAAAAAATGAAATAAGCCAAATTTTGAATCAATACGGTTTCATACTACGTAAATGGGCATCAAATTCAAAGGAGGTTATTAATTTTGATAATTCTGTGGATAAATACTATATTCACGAAGGGGAAATCAAAAAGACGTTAGGTTTACTTTGGCACGCGAATACTGATGTGTTAACTTACACCGTGAAAGAGTTCAAAGAAGTTGAGAATACAATTACAAAACGTATGATTCTATCGACTATTTCCAGCATCTTTGATCCGTTGGGATTAATCGCGCCGGTTATAATTCGAGCTAAGGTATTTATACAAAGGTTGTGGCAAGCTAAAATGGGATGGGATGATCCGGTGCGAGTAGACATTTACAACGAATGGTTAAGTTTAGTAAATGAGTTGCCGCTATTGAATAGTTTCAAAATAGAACGACATGCTATAGTTCCAAATGCAAACCGGATCGAATTGCATTGTTTTTCTGATGTTTCTCAAATTGCGTACGGAGCATGTACATATATATTTGAGATCTATATATATTGAGATCTCCATTAAAAACATTATCTATACCAAGATTAGAGCTATGTGGTGCGCTGCTTTCTACCAATCTATGTGAGAAAGTTCAACAAGCATTACGTATAAAGGTCGACGCATTCCACTTTTGGACGGATAGCACTATCGTGCTAGGCTGGCTATCCATGTCACCAAGCAAACTAAAAATTTTTGTTGCACATCGTATCTCGGAAATACAGTCAAAAACTACAAGGGAACAATGGCAATACGTACCTACCGAAAGTAACCCAGCTGACTTGGTCTCTAGGGGTAAAAAAATCGCGGAGTTACAAACTAGCGAACTCTGGTGGTTAGGGCCAAATTGGCTGCGTGACGCTAACACTTCATTGTGGCCATGTCAACTCAAGAATATTTCCACTGACATTCCCGAAGTAAAGAAGAATAAAATTACGTTAGCTGTCATGCTGCAAAACGATCTAAACATATTTCATAGATTTTCTTCATTATTTAAGCTAATCCGTGTTGTCACGTATTGCTTTAGATTCTATCTTCATTGCAAGCGAAAAGCGAATCGCTTAACCGGGAAATTGACATCTCAGGAAACAGATGAATCATTAAACGTACTATTGAAATTTGCACAGTTGGAAATGTTTCCACGTGAAATCGGGGCGTTAAAAACCTCTAAGAGAATATCAAAAAAATCTAACTTATTAGCCTTGAATCCATTTCTCGATAACGAGGGTCTATTGAGAGTTGGTGGTCGGCTAAACAAAGCTAACCTACCATATTCCAGCAAGCATCAAATTATTTTGGCTCCTAAACACCCATTAACCCGGTTAATCATTTTAAAAGAGCATCATAAAAGACTGCACGCCGGACTCCTATCTATTCTCTCGGCTTTAAGAGAAAAATACTGGGTGATCCACGGCCGCCGGGAAATTCGAAGTGTGTTAAAGAGTTGCATCACTTGCTTTAGAATCAGTCCTAAGGCAATGAGTCAACAAATGGGAAACCTACCCATTGATCGTGTCTCGCAAAATCGTCCATTTTATATCAGTGGGGTGGATTTTGCAGGGCCATTTTTAATTAAAGATGGAAAGTTGCGCAATCGTGCTACAGTCAAGGCATGTTTATGCATCTTTATATGCTTCACTACCATTTGGAAACGGTTGGAGACCTCTTCAGTCAGGCTTTCCTTAATGCTTTAAAAAGATTCGTATCGCGTCGTGGATTATGTAAAACACTTTATAGTGATAATGCGACTAATTTTACGGGAGCTAACAATGAACTGAAGGAGATTTGCAATAGTATCTCAAAATTTAAAGACAACAATGACATATCTAATTTTCTAGTAGAGAATTCAATTTCGTGGAATTTTATTCCGCCGCGATCGCCCCATCATGGTGGTCTTTGGGGAGCCGCTGTCAAACGGGCCAAATATCACATTATACGCGTAATTGGCAAGCGACAATTAACATTTGAACAAATTTCTACACTGTTTACTCAGGTAGAGGCTATAATTAATTCCGCTTCTATTACTCCTTTGTCCGAGGATCCTGCTGATTTTTCATGTCTAACGCCCGGTCATTTTTTGATTGGCCAACCTATTTTATCCATACCTGAAAGAGACTTAATGGATGTACCATCGAATCACTTAAATCAATATCAAGAAGTTCAGCAGATGTACCAAGTTTTTTGGCACCATTGGTCCCGCGATTATCTGTTGAACCTACAACAGAGATCCAAGTGGAAGACCAACATCAACATTCCTATGAAGGTTGGAGCTCTGGTTCTTCTTATGGACGACAACCTACCTCCCTTGTATTGGAAGATGGGACGAATTCTTCAAGTTCATGCTGGAGAAGATGGTATAGTACGTGTGGTGACCGTAAAAACTACTAGTGGTGTTACTGCGCGGGCAGTGCAAAAATTGTGTCTTTTCCCTTTGGAAACCGCTAACCAATAACTTTATTTGTGTTGTAAAAACTATGTTTTTTCAAGGCCGTCGGTATGTTCGTTCATATAACGCGCCTTTAATTAAGACGAGTGTGCGCGGTAGTTTCGTGAGACCCGATCTAACAGCGAGCACAACCGAGCAGAAAGAAGTGAAAAAAAATCGATAACGACGTTCTAGAAATAGCCATTAATGTTTAATGTTTTATAAGAAAAATACAAGTTAATAATTAAAGAATATTACAAAACATAACGTGTTTTAATGTGACGTAGCGATAGTCACCCACAATAGTAATATAAAATATTCTGAGAATATAAAAAGGGTATAAGTTAACCCTTCTATAAAAGTTGTATATCACGATTATACACATTGGAAAAAGTTTTATTGGATAGTGTATGTATAGTACGGAAATGCTATATAGATATGGAATGTATAATTAAACTACAAAAGCAACGATTCTGACATTGGGAATGGTTTGGAAATTCTTTATTAAAGTGGAGAAGTACCCTGTTAAATGCTCTGGCCATCGCACGTAAGAAATTGTGACGAAACAGAGAACTGGGTCTACTAAGAAACAAGGTAGGAAATCGTTTTCCTTTTATGTATTTGAACACTAAAGAAGAAGAAGTTAGAAGAAGAGTATTGTGGAATGATTAAGCAATTTTGGTCAGTTGAATTTACGTATGACATTTCAAATCCATAGTTTTAATTTTTCTCACAACCTAGAAAATTCAACGTCGCCCTGAAATAAATTTTTCTCATTTATCTTTTTACTTATTAAGTTATTTCTTTAGTTTTATATGGCGCTCAACTTAATTACATAATCTGAAAGTTAGATAAAGATTTACATAACTTATTAGAAGTCACGCTTTAATAACCTCTAAGAGTATTGTTAAATCGTGTAAATATAGAAAATGGGAAGTGGAAACTTATTTCCAAAGATAATTAAATTCATTGACAGATTAAAAAACTTATCTTAGATTTTATAAAAATTAATTTATTTAAATTCAACAAGCTGGTCTGCTGGTGGCATTTATTCACACTGTTTAGCAACATTTTAGAAAAATGGTTATATTTATATTAATTTATATTATTATTAATTATTAACATATCACCGCATATTTGGTTTCTTTAGCCAACGTAGGCATATTTATTTATTCGCTAGCCACCAAGGGCACATTTCGTCGCATATTTATATGTTTCGCTAAGCAACGTAGGGCGAATTGTTAATTTTGGCATATTAAAACATATTATAGTTTATTTATTTCACTACCATTTTCTTAATGCGATTACATCGCGATACAAGTAGGTATATAACATATTCCAAGTATTTCACATAAACACATAATGGCATGATTTATTTACTATCCGATTTTACTTGTAATTATGAAAAAATATAAGAAAGATTAAAAAAAAAGTAACATTTTAGTAAGTGATAAACTGTTTCATCTACAGTTTTTTAATATATAAATAAATGTTTAAATATATTTATTATTCAATTATAAATGATTTTCTAATTTTTTTTATATCTTTAATTAATAGTTAGCAAAACAAATGTAATGTAAATTACAACTGAATTTGATTTTAAAAAATTAAAAAAACAGTGTGGAGATTAATTTGACAAAATAAAATTGCTTAAAATTGAATATTTTTAGATTAAAATTTTTATACAAAATTTTTATTATCATTATAATTATCTGGGTAAAAAATTAAAAAATAACTTTTTGGGGTAAACTTTAAATAATAATTACTATAAATCTTAAATGGAGGTTAATTTTTATTATGTTTAATTAATGATTTACATTAAATTATATTTTGAATGCAAATTTATATAGAAAAATGTATTGCTCTAGTCGGAGCGATACATTTTTCTATATGAATTTGCATTCAAAATATAATTTAATAATTACTATATTATAGAAGTAATACTTAATTACCAAATGTTTTTATTAAATACATTTAACATTGATGAGATCTATATATGAAATCAATGGCATAACTACTACCCCCGCAAACCCTGCGTCGCGGGGAAGCGCAATCCTCGGAAGGGCGCTGCTTTCATGGAATTCTATTTCCTTGGGAATAGAAATTTTAAAACATTGCAGTAAAAGCATTGGAAGTAAAAAAACATTTTATGGGCCATTCTACTGTAATTTTTATTATAAATAATTAAATGTTTTATTTTAACAAAATTTTTCTTCGTATATTTGTATATATGGGGGGCGCAAAGTCCCTCAGGGGCGCGCAATCTTACGTAGTTACGCCACTGTATGAAATTAGACACATTCAGAAAGTGATATAGGAACACCTTTCTGATCTTACATGATCTGAAAAAGAAAAGAAATTGACACATCAAAACCAAAAACTAACGTGCACCTTTTCAGTGTATATTAATTAGTATTAATTAAGGTATAAAGAAAATTTCTAAAAAAATAAGAAATAATGGAATGGATTCTTTTATATGCCAAATAAAACTATTTGATATTGATCCGTTTGTGAACATGTTTTGGATTAATTAAGATCATTAATATTAAAAACCTAAAAACACAAGATCAATCAAATCAACAAAAAGAGCCAAGTAAGATTGATTATAAAGCCAAAGCCAGTTTAGTTTAGTGGTAAAACATTATATTTCTATGCGACTGATCACCGGTTCAAATCCCGTTATTGTTTCGCTGTATAATTTATTTATTTTTTTTTTATTAGGGAAACAGGATGTAACTTCCACACCACAGTTAAACCAACCTATTGGCCCACAGACCCGAACAAAATACCAGACCTTTTAGATGTCTTTATATCTAGAAAAGTTTCTCCAACTTTATTGATATAGAAGAAAACTTTGACTTAAACTCCGATCACTCAGCAGTAATCCTCACGCTAAGTGAGAGAATAATAAAAAAAGAACAAAAACCAACCTTAGTTAATAAAACTACGGATTGGGAAAGCTTCAGAATAGAACTTGAAAATGAAATAAAACTCAATGTGCAATTAAGAACTGTTCCACAATTGGAAACAGAAGCTGAAAACTTTATCAAAATTATCCAAAAAGTAGCTTGGAGTAACACTAGAAAAATCACTCACAAAACTGCTGGAGTTAACTATCCTATGGAAATCAGGGAATTAGTCAAAGGCAAGAGACGAATCAAAAGAAAGTGGCAACAGACACGTGATCCGGCTGACAGAAATATTCTTAATAATAAAACTCAGCAACTAAAGAGAGAAATTCAAAAGTTGAAAGAAGCCTCAATTGAAAGGTATCTCCAAAAACTAATAGCAGATGAAGATACTGATTATACGCTGTGGAAAGCCACAAAGAAAATCAAACAACCCCTCACCCACATTCCACCCATCAGGCAAAATGATGGTACATGGGCTAGAAGTAACAAACAGAAGGCTGAAGCTTTCGCAGAACACCTTGCTGAAACTTTTCAACCAAACGAAATTCAATCAAATGTAGAAACTGATGAAGACGTAATCTTGGAAGAAGAAGAAGACATCCAACAGGTCACACCAAAGGAAATAGCAACAGAAATTAAAACTAATCTTAACCCCAAAAAAGCACCTGGATTCGCCCTTATCACAGGTGAAATATTGAAACAACTTCCCAGAAAAGCCATTGTTATGCTGACGTACTTGTTTAATGCAGCATTTCGATTAAAACATGTGCCTAGTGTCTGGAAGGTAGCAGAAGTTATCATGCTACCAAAACCAGGTAAACCACCTAACGAGGCGAAATCATACAAACCTATATCACTACTACCGATTATATCGAAGCTTTTCGAAAAACTGTTATTAAAAAGACTTAGACCTATTATAGAAAGGAAAAATCTAATACTAAACCATCAGTTTGGATTTAGACAACAAGATTCTGCAATTGACCAAGTTCATAGAATAACAAATATCATTGAAATGGCATTAGAAGAAAAATTAATCTGCTCAACGATTTTCCTAGATGTGGCTCAAGCCTTTGACAAAGTTTGGTACGAAGGATTGATCTACAAACTAAAATGAATGTTACCAAAACATTACGTTAAATTACTCACGAGTTATATATCAGACAGATTATTCCGCATTAAGCAAGAAAATGAATATTCAGAGTTAAAGGAGGCTAGAGCTGGCGTGCCCCAAGGAAGCGTATTGGGCCCATCCTCTACTTGATGTATACAAGCAATCTTCCACAACCGCAGAATGTAACTGTTGCCACATTTGCCGACGACACCGTGCTGATGGTTACTGGAACAACCATACAAGAAGCAACTGAAATGCTTCAAGAAGCCAGTGACGAAATACACCAGTGGACTAGAAAGTGGAAAACAAAGCTTAATGAATTAAAATAGGTTCTTGTAAATTTTACTAATAAAAGGCTTATAAGTACACCTTCAGTTAATTTAAATGGCATCATAGTTCCATATGAAAACACAGCCAAATACTTAGGAATGACCTTAGATACGAAATATGCTAGATAGAGAGAGATTCACCACTAAACACGAAGCTAGACTAACATGTCATCGTCATGTCATGTCACTCAACATGTCATCGTCGAGGCATTACAACTACTCGACAACCACAACATCATAAGAAGACTGAAGAGGACTAAGCCATTTGAACTAGTCTAAATACTGTGTAACCTGTTAATAGCAGAGCACAGTGCGCGATAGTGTAACGAGTGCAAGTGCTTCAAGAAGCAAAGTCAGACTAAAATATAGGACATCAGTGGATGAACTGTAGCTTAAGTTTTATTTAGTTTTAAGAGTTTAAAGATAAATTGATGGTTGGTCTATTAGACCAGTTTCAATAACAAGCGCATATGCGCAAAATAGAAAAAAAAATTATTTTTAATTAAATAAGCCCTAAAAAGAAATTCAATTTTAAAAATTAAATTCTAATAATAAAACAAAAAATTTTATATTTATCTAATGGCGATTCAAAAATCTAGTCCAGCATTAAAAGGGACCACGTGTAAAACAAAACTTCTATGTCTGAAGTTTTTGTAAGAAATTCTAGTAGTATATGCTAGAAACACGTAAATGTTCTCGACGATTACTCATTAACGTTGCGGAGGAAACTCTGCTAACATGAGAACCGGTGTGGGTGGATTTGATTCTTACCTGGAACTAGGTCAATTATGGTCACCGTTAGGAACCCGCTGGTTGACTGAGTCAATTATGGTCACCGTAGGAACCCGCTGATTGGCTAAATTCTAAGGCGGAGAATTGAAGTGAGGTTTATCTCGGCCTAAGGGAGTATACCTATGTCATATTGGAAACCGCATGCCACCAGGTACTGCGCTCTGGAAGCTATTCGTTTCACCCTATGACTCGTTACCGAGTACTGTGATCTGAAGCAGCTCTAGAACCGTACACTTAAAGAGAGTTGATGCGAAAAGGGGTGTCATAGCCTCTCACTCTCAAGAAACTTCACCTGAATAGGGTACATACCGGGAGTCTAAAACGTATAGACTTGAAAACGAAGCTCTGTCGAAGGCACACCAGGCCTATAACTGGAAGACCGGTGTGGGAAACCACTACGGTCGAACAAAGATCCCCGACTTGAGTCGGGGACTAAATACTCAGGGGGGACGTGCAGACCACAAAGCGCCTTCCGATAAAACTGATCCGACCTCTCCTATCCCAGGATGTCTGCGTAACGGTTATTAAGTAAAAAAAGCCTAGGTCCCCTGCCTAGGCTTCCAGGATAAAATGTGTGGTACAGATACACGCAAGTGTACTCGACTATTACTCATTAACGTTGCAAAGGAAACTCTACTAACATGAGAACCGGTGTGGGTGCATTCGAATCTCGCCTGGATCATGGTCATTCATGGTCACCGTAAGGAACCCGCTGTTTGATTAAATCTAAGGAGGAGAATCGAAGTGAGGTTTATCCCGGTCACAGAGGGGTAAATCTGGACCAATGGGAAACTGCATGCCACAAGGTACTGGTTCAGGAAACTGCTAGGATCAGTAATGACTCGAAGTGGCTCTAGAACCTTTACTTTACTAGAACTTAAAGGGAGTGATGCGAGAAGGGTACATAGCCTCTCACTCTCAAGACAACCTCACCTGAAAGGGTACATACCGGGGGTCTATAACGTGTAGACTTGTAAACGAAGCGCTGTCGAGGGCACACCAAGCCTTTAATTTGGTAGATCGGGGTGGCAAAACCATTAAAAAACCAAGTCCTACCACATTTGAGGTTGGATTCGATCGAGCAGTGCTCCTCGATTCTACAGAATTGGGGAATAGTCCGAAGCTGGACGAGGTACAATGTCCTAGGAGAGAGTGCCGACGGGTGAGCACGTTTATCGCTCTGGTACTAACCTGGAAAGCTAGTAGAGGATGGATAGTAACCTCGCTCCCACCAGTGAGTTACTGGTAGCACTATCCTTGATAGTCGCGCGCTAATTGAGCGTAACTCAATTAATGTCTAAAAGACGGAAAGGAACACCCGAACGTTCATAAATATAAAGTATCACATTACAGCCAAATCAACTACGGCCTATTATAAATTATAAGGCGATAGGCTATAAGTTACTGTTAGAGTGAACTCACTCGTCTGAAGATCACACTGTTTTATATCCTGAAGATTGTCTCCAGGACTTCTATGCAGCGAAGTTGGGCGGTGAAATTCATTAGTCAGAACAGTCATACATACATACAGTATATGCTATTATGACTGTTATCAGTATTTTCAAGCCAAGTTTAGTTTACGATGTTATTTTATTTTTAGGGTATGTTTTAATACAACTTTTTAACTGTACACTGGTCCCAAAAATTAACATAATTCAAAGAAATGCATAAATGTTAAATCTAAAATTCTAGATTTAACATTTATTGTCAATCACATTATTTTAAATACAACTAGTATACGTATACGAACATGCTTCTTTATGTGTTGTTTTTTTTTCTATTTATATAATTCTGTTTTGTTGCTATTGTGTTATTAAAATATTTTTTAGTGAAGTATATTTCATTAATTAGATAGGTAGGTAGCTTTTAAATATACGTAATATTCCTTATCTGAATTCAAAGAATGTCTTAAAGAATATTGTTTAGAAGATAATAATACACCTTTTTACAGGTCCACAGTTGTATTAAAAAATCACTCAAAAAATAAAATAAATTAAAAAAAAAATTACCTACCTCTGCTTATGATTACATCTTGTGCTTTTTAGTTTTTAATATTAATAAACAAAATTAGGACCTTATTTAATTAAAAACATGTTTTGTTATAGAATCACATATAAAGCTGCAAATTAAACGAGAAAAATTAATCTTTCCGCTATTTTGCGCATTTACTTAATTTGGAAATAAATAATCTAAAGGTATAACATTACAGATTATTTCTATTAGATAGCGTTAATCTTTTTTATAATCTTAATATTTATATGATTAATTTTTGTTTCTAATTCAAATAAAAGCGGCGAATTTGAAGAAATTACATCAGAAATATATTTATATTTAAGTTTAGTTTTAAGTTTGGTCCTGATATATTTAGGCAACCAAGCAATCACCTGTGCGCGCAGCTGATTTTCTAAGTACCTATGCGAGTCTTATTTAATTTGTCTGACAGTTTACATAATACTTTCACATCGATGTCACATGCATATTTATGCATTGCTTTTTTTTAGACATGACACATCTTCGCGTGGAATTGTTTGCAAACAAGACTCTGCACTAGCCTCTTCGTTGCCTTGATGCTGTCAAGTCCAGTTCGATGTAAAGAATAAGATATTCGTCTTTAGAAATTTGTAGTTAACAACAATTTAATTGTAAGAGTCTTCAGATGTTTCAACAATAAAACTCTTTTTCTGGGCTATTTCTGAAGCCATCTTCAACAGAGTAACATTAGGGTTATACAAAAGGTGACTTTTTTGACAAAGGTTGACAAATTCTATCGGAACATTCTCTAAAAATGATTTTTCTAAAATTTTGAAAATAGATTACATATTAGACACAATCTATTGCTGAGGCTACAAAGAAAGATAATATGATATGATACGATACAGCTCGACAGCATTCAGCCTTCTCGACTGAAACAATTAACATCAATGGATGATCTCCTAGATGACTTATCTATAAAGTAATAATAATCTTTATTAAGGTATTGCATGCATTTAAGATAATTATTATTATAATTATTATATATTTACATCTCGCAACATAACGTCGTTTTATCCATAATGCACTTTTTCTACACAACAGAAAAAACAATTAATTTAAGCCATGGTTTTATCCTTCCATTACAGTAATAATGGATTACTATTAGTAAACTGTAAACAATTTCAGCGTATATGTCAATGCCAATGAATTCGCATAAAACTTCTAAAACATGCACGTCCTTTAATTTTTTAATAAATAATTAAACCCTCGTTATTGAGTTTAATTTTTAATTTCTTTCGTTTTTGATTTATCCTTGTATTTTATATTTTAAACTTTGATGGCATTTGAAGGGAAATTAGTTGTTTGAAAAACATTACAGATCAATATCTTTTGACGGATTAATTAACCTATCTAAAAGGGCAACGAGTTATATAAACCATTTACTGTTTTTTATAAGTGGAAGAAATGCTTCCTGTTTAGTCTTTTAACTTCGGATGGACGCTATGTTTATACAGTTTCTCTAACTTAATAGCCACTATTAAATCTAGAGGAACTAGCAATTCCCTTTTTGTAAATCAATGTCTAAGGTATTGTCGTTCTTATGAGTTGTTCTTTTACTGTTATAAAACTTGGTTTTATTATAACACTGTTACAATATTACTGAAAAAAAGTATTATTCAAGTTTTATAAGTTGATCAAGAAATAAACACTATCTCCCTACTTGAATATGACATCTACTCCCTACAGGGACCCATTATGCTGGAAATACCCTTTTGCTACTTCGCTATTCAGTATTTATTACTAATAGTATCAAATGTGATTTTATTACCGACTTTGTTAAAAAATCCCACAGTAGGTAGGAAATAGATATTGAGTTATCTTCAAAGAATACTGTCACGATATAGGTTTTATGTGACTAGAGGGCTACAGAGGAAGAGGGTAAAAAAAACAAATTAAGCAATATATTAGATGAAACTAATTAAAAGAAGACAGCTCAACGCATAGTAACTCAACATGTCGACCAGTTACAGGTGGAACTTTTTAAAACTAAAACTACCACATGTTAAGAAATTTGTTCAAAGACTTATCCGAAGGTGCTTGAATATAACAGATATTCGAGACTCAAAACGAGTCTGAAGCTGGATTTACAACGGTTTTTTATATACCTCAAATAATATTTATAGGGCGCTGACATCAGCAATTTAAATTATGTATATCTACGAGTACTTGAATAAGTTGAGTAGACTTGGCAATACATTTCTGTACATTTCTATACAATTTATGTATTTTTATACATTCTTTACATTTTTATGCATTTTTCATACAGCTATACTTCCTGTTTCCTAAAGTATAAGTCTTCAACACAATGAAGAACTTTACTAAACGTGGCATAGTCAATCACCACAGTTGTCTTGTGTTGAATAAACCCTTTCACCATTAATCCTTTGACAGTCCTTAAAAGCATTTCTAGCGTGCACTACTTTTTATGGTCGATAAAATTTGCAAACTAAAAAGCGAGCATGAAAGTTGGATCATAACTTGACTTATAACATAACGGTTCTAAGTGCTCAATAAAATTTTAAACTTTATACTTACGTTATAACACTTTGCCTATCTGCTAGCATACCGTGGGCGGAATTTGGTGAATTTAAACAAATTGTATATTGCATAAACTTTAATTACAATTAACATTGCCAAACCACTGTTGCAAATACATACTTGTGGTGGTACAGGGCGCTGTTATTTTTAACGACATCAACAGCAACATGTTTATGTGGTTGTCGAGACCAACTGCTTAACGTACCCATCCGACAGCACGGCGAAGTGTACTAAGGATTTATCGACGAGAAATATATTCTCGAGTAAGAGTTAGACTCTTTACCATACAGACCCATTTTATTTGCCAAAAATGTTACCATAAATTTTGTGTACTCAACAGATCGAAAATATTAATTACCATTAAATCAATAAACAACAACAAAACCGCTGCCAATTTAACTGTTAGGATGCTTTCTCATATGTAAATACTTTCAACCCCCTAATAATACCCCACCTCTGGGTTCGATGTTGCTCATCTACAAACCTTATCTATAAGTTTATACCATTTTTTGAATCCCTAGATGCAGAGATAAAAAACTCTGCTGTATATAGCTTCCTGTTACCCCTCATTGAGAGATAGTGCTTCTACAAGACAGTTCCATCTGACCCTATTATGAGCAAGATGTCTCAGTTCTTCCCGCGTTATTCCAATTTTTTGATCTTCCACAATGATCGCTCGTTCTCTATGTTTTTTTCCTGGTCTTTTCAGGTGTATTTGTCTTAAGCCAATGCAAAGCGTTAACAGCTTTTTTTCTTTTGATTCTTGACTCCAATTTACAATTCTTTGTTTTTCTCCAGAACTTTTTGTTAGAACTGTTTTGGGTGTAGATACGCATTTCCTTGGTCTTAGCAACATTAATTCTCAGTCCGATCCTGGTAGCTTCCTCCTACAGCATTGGGAGTTTACGTGGTATCTCTCTTAATATGTGTCAACAGGCATAGGTCAACTCCGTAGTGAAGGTCTTCCAATCTGTAAATAAATCTCCATCGTATTCCGAGTGGTCCATTAAAAAGCTTTTCCCAGGACTTCATCTAAAACAATATTAAAAAGTGATTTATTTTAAACAATGTATTAATTACTAAAGACTGAATTCATATTACAAATGAACAATTTATTATTATTTATTATAATACTATAATTATTCTCTTCTTTAATTAGTTGTAACAATATAATAACAGAAAACTTAAATAAATTTATACTGAGATTAGTATTAGGACGCAAACCAAGATGTTACATATACAGCGCTATTTACTATGCAATATAAATCGTATAATAGTTATTTGTATCACTAGGCTAGAAAATGCAGTTTTGCAAGTGCGAGTAATATTGGGGGCAGAGGCGAAGCCGAGGCCCCCAAAATGCGAGCACTTGCGAAACATTTTCTGGCCGTGTAATGCACAAAACTTTTTTGGTCGACAAATTTTTTAAATTAAAACAATTAATTAATTTATTGTTAAAATATATTTTCTTCTATTGGCGGTCCTCACTCAATGGTGCAATTATTTGAATTTAAAATTATTTTATGACATTTGTCAAATTAAAACTTTTGCAAACAAAATTCAATTGCATTTTGGTTGAAAATGGATAAAGAAAATATACCAACCACATATTCAAAAAGTGGCAGAAACCGCAATTCAAAATTTATTGCCAGAAAAGTCGTCCAATCGATATTGGAAAGAATACGAACTATTCAAAAAATGGGCTTCTGATAATGGAGTAAATACTTATAATGAATATGTCTTGGTGGCTTATTTTGAAGAAAAGTCGAAGTCTTTAAAATCGTCGACGTTGTGGTCGGTATACTCAATGTTGAAATCGACTTTAAACATTAAAGACAACATCAATATAGAGAAATACACAAAATTAATAGCTCTTTTAAAGCGCAAACATGACGGGTATCTCCCAAAAAAATCGAAGATTTTAGAGATGACGGATTTAGAAAAATTTATAAACGAAGCTCCAAATGAAGATTACCTTATGATAAAAGTAAGTAAAATTATTCTTTTTATCCTAACTAATTAAAAAATATACCTACTTGTAGACAGCTTTAATATTTGGCTTATGTGGCTCTTGTCGAATTCAGGAGTTACGAGACATAAAAACTGAAGATGTCATTGATAGAGGGGATGTTATAGTCATAGCTATTCCTCACACCAAAACTAAAAAACCTCGTACTTACTGCGTGACAGAAGTGCACTGGCTTGACCTTATTCGAAAATACATGTCCTTAAGACCAAACACTGAGATTAAAAGTTTTTTTATTATTTTATTCAAAAAACAAATGTACAAGGCAACCTGTGGGGATTCATTCGTTTGGAAGTATACCCTCAAAAATAGCATCATATTTACAATTAGAGAATCCCAAAGACTATACGGGTCATTGCTTCAGAAGGAGCAGTGCTACAGCTATGGCAGGGAATGGGGTAGATTTAACAACCCTGAAGCGACTGGGGGGCTGGAAAAGCAGCACAGTCGCTGAACAATATATAGAAGATTCTTTGGGTGCTAAAATAAACATTGCAAATAAATTAGTGCATCAAAACAGTTTGGCACCACAACCTTCAACGAGTAGATCAGTTCCACAGGAAAGTTCAACACCAGAACCTTCTTCTTTGTTTAACGTTTCAAATTCATCTACCGTTCATAACGTGCAACTTAAATTACAAGATAAAAATATGCCAAATGTTAACCTTTCCAATTCCCATCTGGAAAATTGTACAATCAACTTTAACTTTAAATAATTTCTTGTGTATTTACATTTACTTTTAGAGGATGTTTTCGATTTCGTTGTTCGTGTTATTGTTCTTATGTTTCGTAGCAGATTAATTAAATTTTGTTCTACCGACTTATTTCACTCTCATTGACTGTTCATGTCATAACCTAAAAAGTAAACATGCATTTTCCGAATGAAACATCTTTATAGCTTACCTACCCCTCAATTACGTGATATCATTTACGATTTATTAAACTGATAGATACCTTTAGCTATATAATAGTTTCAAAACAGTGAAACGGATTTATCATTACTGAATTTGTAAAAGTTTTGACATTTCAGCAATCAGCGTCGGTGTCGGTAAGTCAGTGGTACCAATCCAAAATCTTTCAAAGTCCCTGTTTCATTTTCTTGCCTAAGCAAGAAAAAGCCATTTTCAAGACGATTTTGTCGAATGGAAAATCCGATTTCTAGACGGAGGCCGAAAAAATAGCTTGTTGTATAATTGCTTGCCTAGGTATGCCTAATAATGCTTGTAACTACTTGATTATTTTCAAATGCAATATAGAGCACATTGCACGTATTGCATTTTAATTAAATCGCACTGTATGCATTATGTGTCAGATACTTACTCTTTTTCTGAAAAGCATTATAGATATGTACTTAGTAACAAATGAATAAACTAATCCACTAATTAAACACAACATGTAAAAGGTGTCGGGGATTTGTTTTCTATAGGCATATCAATGCACCAAACATTCTATATATACATTCATAAGCCTGATATTCTGATATTTTGAAAATTGCACAATTATTTATATCAGTGGCACAAAAACAAAAAGCAACAGTTGAAATTTTTACCTACAGATTAAGTAATTCCTACTCATTTCTATTTTATGTTTAATTTATGGTTTCAATTCAACTATGCCTAGTACATATGCAACTTAAATTGCGTGTGCGTAGTTATTGTTATTAATCTTATTAACCGTCATTGCTTATGATCACATCTAATAAAATTAATAGATTGTTTTGTTTTTGTATTATAATTTTATTAAACAAACCTACAAAAATTGATTTCCATTGTTATACTTTTAGCAAGCTCAAAAGATATTTTTTCTACTCATGACATTGAAACCACTCATTTTGCAATCGATAACAATGGTTGAAATCGCATTTCAACCTCTAGAGGTTGTAATTATCGGACTACCACTCTCAACGTTGAAATTTGATTTCAACCACTTGTCCCATAATATACTATTTTCTACTCATGACATTGAAATCACTCATTTTGCAATTGATAACGATGGTTGAAATCGCATTTCAACCTCTAGAGGTTGAAATTATCGGACTACCGCGATTTCGAATTTCAAACTGTTCGACATTCAATGGCTGACAAGAGAAATGTCACTTTAATGTCATGTTTTGTCACTTTATGTATAATTTTTTCTAAAGTGCATTAATTTACTAAAGATTCGGAGAAAAAATAGTACATGCAACGCGTGGCTGATAAAATTTCAACGTCTCGAGTTACTTTTTTCAACTCTCGATGTTGAAATTGTATTTCAACCACTTGTCCCATAATATACTATTTTATGAAACTATTTTTCTCTTTATTATTAAATAAAATTCTAAAGATTATATTATTGAATTTGACGTTATTAATTAGCTTATTTGAAAAATGACATACCCGCAAACTAATAGCCCTTAATAATAGTTATATGAGCAGATATATTAACAATTTAACATTTATTTGATTCTGAACATTTTTAAAGAACTTAACATAACTGTGTTTGCTTTAGACACTTTCATTCTAGATGGATTAAAATGCATGCAAATTAGTTCAGCAAAACCAATGACACATACATACATATCTGCAATCTGCTCATTGGAACAATTCTCGAAAATATACCTAGTACATTTATTAAAAACAGGAGAGGTCTCCGTGTGGAGTCTTGTGGAACATCATTAAGTGATTTTAAATATTCTAATTTGTACACATAACCTTGAAACAGGGGAGGATTTGCCATTTTCGACGCCCCAAGCTAAAATTTGTTTGACCTCCCCCCACAGTATTACCATTAATAACATTTTAATTACGAGAAACGGTTTCAGGGAATAATTACATTTCGACTAAAGATTTCATATATTTATTTCAAATTTAACATTTTTAATAATGCTTAACTTGGGAAAAGAGTAAAATATTTATTATTAAAAACGTTAAAAATTGGAATAACACGTTTTGCTCTTTACATAAACATATAACCATTTTTCCCGTTGTAATTTAGCAAATCTGTAATGTCATTTAGTAATTTTTGTGGCTTCCTGGAACTCGAGGCCTCAATCTGTAGCTTATTAAGTTTAATGGTAAATCCGCTTCTGCATTGAAGACATGTGTACACATTGATGGCAATGTGTTTGGTTTTACGTGTATATATGTGTCTGTGATTTTGATTTATAAGATGTAGTATATTATCATCTCTGTCAACTATTCTTTTGTAAGACAAGTCTGAAAACATTAAGTAAAACGACAAGTAAAAACTGTTCCAATTACTTCATTTTTTGATAATACGTAATTTCTCCCTCCACTTTATTAATGTGAAATGACTAATGCTTGAAAGATCATGGACAAATAATTTTCATGGGGTACCAATGTTATAAGAAAAACCTCACTTAGAAAATAGTATTTTCTAACAGCAGCAGTGTCGGACTGGCGCCAATGGGGCCTACCGAAAAAACAACGGAGGGGGCCTACCAATTATTATTTTTTTACATATTGTAATCTTCTTTTTAAATAATACTAAAGGTGTTGTTTTAATTGTCTATTATCAAGAGAAATGATTTCAAAGTTACACTAATTACAAACACAATTATAAACTATTAACAGACTAAATTAACTACAGATTATTTATTACTACCAGATCTATATTACACATCTACAGTATTCGAGAACTCGCGGCGGAATATACAGTACGTTGTGAAACCTTTTATAAGAAATATATAAACGCCACCCGCGAGAAGCAGGCAGTCAACAACGAGTTAATTAAATACACTCATCGTGCGTTAGTAGAAAATAAATGTGCATATATATATATATATATATATATATATATATATACATATACATATACATGAATAGAAAGATTAATGCGCGTATATAAACATATAACAAAGGGATAATAATGGGAATTCGCGCAAGAGATTTATAAGAGAAAGTTAGTTGCAGCCGTATACACGTGTTTCGCACTTATTAGTGCTCATCAGTACGGCATAGCAGATAGAAGAAATAGAATTTAAGCAACAAACTATAAACAATGTATAACACAAGGTTTCACAGATAGTAGCCAACCACACATTTGTAGTTTCGGCTCGAAGACAGTGAGTTTTCAATGCAACAACAAACTACGGCTGAAACTAACTTTCTCTTATAAATCTCTTGCGCGAATTCCCATTATTATCCCTTTGTTATATGTTTATATACGCGCATTAATCTTTCTATTCATGTTGATATGTTTTGGGATTAGGTTTTCTCACGGTAGTGGCTATAGCTACCTCCGTAGTGACGTTTGTTGTTGCATTGAAAACTCACTGTCTTCGAGCCGAAACTACAAATGTGTGGTTGGCTACTATCTGTGAAACCTTGTGTTATACATTGTTTATAGTTTGTTGCTTAAATTCTATTTCTTCTATCTGCTATGCCGTACTGATGAGCACTAATAAGTGCGAAACACGTGTATACGGCTGCAACTAACTTTCTCTTATAAATCTCTTGCGCGAATTCCCATTATTATCCCTTTGTTATATATACATATACATATATATATATATATATATATATATATATATATATATATATATATATATATATATATATATATATATATATATATATATATATATATATATATATATATATATATATATATATATATATATATTTTATATATACATAATGTATATATAAAAAACCATTCCTTATTGCACCACTTTGTATGGACTCACCCTAGTAACTGGCGTTTTTGATTTAGTAGATGACCTGACAACCATTTGTGATGTATCGTTTCCCTCGCATCGAGACATGCTTGCAAAACTGTTGTCGGTAAATCCCCAAACTCATCAGCCAATTCTTAATCTCAGCCGTCGCAGCCACGTTTTCATAATTTATTGATTTTATCTTAACAAAAGGCATATATCTTTACAAGCGTCTGTAAAACATGTTTCTCTATACAGTTGTAGTTTTGAATTTTGTAAATTGCTCTTAGTGTCTTGGGAGATCGCTTTTTTGTTTCCGGGGGGGGGGTGGGGGCACTGTACAAAAGAAAGATTTAAAAGCCAAAGGATTTCGATTTAATAAGCATTCAGGGCAACTCTGCATACCGCAAGAACTAGCTGCATTTCAAGCTGTTAAGAACTCTTTCGAATGCTCGCGAAGCGGTTTTCTCCACATACACATGAGTATACTTCTAATATAAATTCAAGGGGTAGTATAGAAACCAAAGTTTTTCCAAAAAATATGATAAATGATATTCATTAAAGAAGCAAAAGATAAACAGATGGCATGGCCACCTGGAAGGAGCGCTGGATTTATGACTTTATAACCCTTGTTCTATTACCGGTTCAGGTAATTTTTTTAATAAAATATTTAATATATTCCATAAATAAACAATTTTCTATAAATACACTCTATATATTTAAAACAAAAGGCTTATTGCCAGCCTAGGTGGATTAGTGGTTTACATGTTTGCTTCATAATCCAAGGGTCGCAGGTTCAATCCCTGGCCGATCTGGTATTTTTCATAGCGTAGAAAAATTAAAAAACATGCCTTCTTCTCTGATAGGAAGTAAAACTGTAGGTACTGTGTCAATGCGATGTTTGGCACGTTAAAAATCCCAACTGGAGGTGGAATTCTTCCAGATTCGGCTAAATTCTGGTAGGGTCGGCCAAATGATCATAGCAATCGGTGCCATGAGATACGAAGGATGCTCCGCCATCCTGATCCCTCGCCCAAAAATAAATAAATAAATAAAATAATAAAAGGCTTATTTTTGTTCCAGTTCGTTTAAAAGTTCCGCTGGGCGGATTTGCGCGATTTTTTTTTTAATGAAGCTTTCGATGTGTAAATCAATCAACACTACTTATCTTTATATGTTTTTAATGTTTATATTTTTAATTTAAATAAATCTAAAATGTTTAATTCAAGATGCACGAAATCAGACGTCTACTTGGGGCGCCATCTCACCATAGTAGTGACCAATTCTGACAGTTTCTTACGCTGTTTAAAACTAATGTTCAGCTTAACGTCTAAGCAGTTTTTGAAGCGCAGCGTTACATTTATTATAGCTATAGAAATTATATGGAAAATTTTAGCAACTTTCAAGCTAAATAACTCTAAAACTATTATTTATTATTATTTAGTATTATTTATTAGTGCGTCTCTGGTATTTCCGCACTTTAAAACGCTTAATAAATGTCAATCATTATAGAAAATTGGGTTTGGTGGCACAAGCTCTTAAATGTAGATACACATTTATTGTGTCAATATTTATATAAGGAGGAGCATATTTTCAAGTTACAGGAAATATTTTTCATGTTACAACTTTTTTAACATTTTTGGACAAACACTTTCTAGTTTTTGTTAAATATTTAATTCTAATGAAGATTCGCTGTTAGATATTAATATGCGGCAATAATCGGGAATAGTTCACTGTAAATTTTAAAAACTTTAGTAAATAATTTAGGATTAATTTATTTGATTAATGGATTTATTTGAGGATTAAATATTTTTCACTTTCCTACATTGTTTAGCTTTTTAAATAAGCTCAGTTCAATTTATTTTTACTTTTAGTGTTTTTTACTATAATATTACTTTACTACGATCATAAAAAACTATTTAAGTATTTATGAGAACTTTATTTTCTTAGGGTTTGTGGATGTTAAATCAATGTGTTGATTATGTAAGTGATTAAGATTATCTGTTGTTGTTTTCTTATCGTTACCTTGGAAACTAACTGCTGCCGAAGGCATGCTGCAATCACCACATTTACAACCCTCCCCGCCACCCAAAATAAATAAATATATTTTGTAGCCTTACATCTCCTTAACACCCTAGTAAAATTGAATTTTGCGAATCCTATGGGAACAAAAGATATGAATTATTCTTTGTGCCATGCAACGAAACTGTCGCTACTATAGTAGACGTACATATTAAGTATAAAGATACTAGTATAAGATACTTTAAAGCAGGGGTGGCCAACCCAAATGATCTTGCGGGCCACTTTGGAAATGCATCATAACTCCGCGAGCCACATATTTAAATTTAAAACAGAAAAAGTATTTACAGGACAAACCCAATACAAATACTACACAGTATAACATACCATAAATTAAATATGAGTGTTCTCTTTACTTAATAATCTAAATGAGAAATGTTTATCATAAGAAAAATAAAGTACAAAAAAGTGGCAAGTAATTAAAATAACTATGTGCAATATTTGCAAATTAAAAATATATATAAAAAATTAAAAGCATGCTTATTATATTTAACAATTACAATAGAATGAGAGTATGATATAATACAAATAAAAAATACAATGTAATGTAATGAAAGAAAAACGCAATATATCACTAAGTTCGGCATAATTTTAATTGTTTTTTTAACATAATTAAAGAATTGGAAAGAATATCAATAGAGCTATATTTTTTATTATAGGTATTCATAATTCTGAGCGATGGAGAATTGCGATATAAATTTGTTCGGGAAAAACTACATGAAAAAAGTTGATTACATCTTGTTGAACGAATCGGAACATTAAATGAAATAGTTTCCAAAATCTGAGGGCAATCAATTAAACCCGATAATATTTTAAATAAAAAAACACAATCGGTTACTTCTCTTATTTTAACTAATGGAGTTAGGCCTACTTCAAGACACGACTGATTATAATTAATAATGGGCATATGAAACTTAAAGTTGACATACTTCACAAATTTCTTCTGAATAGATTCCAGAATGGAGATGTACGTATCGTACTGGGGATTCCACACTACGCTGGCGTAATTAATAACACTATATACATAGGCGAAATATAGACTTTTAATACTTGCTATATTTGTGAATAATCTAGAAACCCTTCTCAAAAATCCCAAATTTTTAAATGCTTTACATACAGTGTAGTTAATATGTTTACCAAAAGTCAATTTAGTATCTATGATAATGCCTAAATCTTTTATATTATTAACTGATGCTATTCTATTATTAGATAGGTGGTAAGGAAAATTAAATGTCGTACATTTTTTAGTAAATGAAATAACAAAGCATTTTTGAAAATTTAAAAATAATTTATTACGTAAGCAATAATCATGTAAGCGATTTAGATCTTCTTGCAATAATAGACAATCAGACATATTATGGATCTTACGATAAATTTTCATGTCATCTGCGTACAAAAGCACCTGACTATTTTGTACACATGTAACAATATCATTAATATACACTATAAAAAATAGAGGTCCCAGATGTGAACCCTGCGGTACTCCCGATGTTACAGGTAGAAAATCACTAATAAATCCACTAACTCTAACCGCTTGAGATCTATTGGATATATATGATTTCACCCAGCGCAGCAAGTCTGATGGCACCCCCATATTATCTAATTTTCGTGCAAGGATGTTGTGATCAATTTTGTCGAATGCCTTACTAAAATCAGTATATATAGCGTCGACTTGGGTTTGCTGGTCAACCGCTTTTTGCAAAAAATTTACGTATGTAACTAAATTTGTTTCTATAGATCTTCCAGGGAAAAAACCGTGCTGTTGGGTACAGATATTATGTTTAACAAAGCTTAAAATAAAGTCATATACAATTTTTTCAAATAATTTAGGTATTGCCGACAAAATAGAAACAGGTCTGTAGTTTTTCACCATTTCTTTGTCCCCAGATTTATATAACGGGATGACATAACTTTTTTTCCATGCTAGTGGAACGATCCCCTCCCTCAAAGACATATTGAAAAGTATAGATAAAGGTAGTGCCAGACTTACTGCACAGTTTTTCAAGAATATCGCAGGGATGCTGTCTGGTCCGGCTCCTTTATTAACATCTAACTTACTTAAGTACTGAAGAACTCTTTCTTCTGTTATAATTAACGTCATCGTCATCATATAAAATTATATATCCCCATATTAGATTTAGATACACTATAGACATTTCTTGGAGTGAAAAATTGAAACATAATGAGTAATTATTATTGTGTTTACTATTATTCTTACATGTAAACATAGATAATATAATAATAACAATACTAAACGTACATTGTAAAGAAATATATAACACTAAAAATTAAATATAAAAAATATATAAATATAAATGAAATAAAAAAAATGAAATCATTAAATTTAATTATTCTGCGAACTCATAACTGTAAACTCATGAATAAAACAGGTAATATCTGTCATATATTCGCAAGAATATTATTTTAAAATCAAAGTTAATTTTTTCTCATAATTTCGACAGTTAATTTTTGAATATATGAATGCACAAATAATGTATTTTTTTATTACATTGGTTTTCACTACTTTGGCCATTATAAAATAAATATATTTTGTAAAAGTGTGATGAATCTCGCGGGCCGCAAAAATGTTTAAGGCCCACAGGGGTTGGCCACCCCTGCTTTAAAGAATACGTTGTTTTGTTTAGCCTTGGCAATCATTTTTGATATTTCACTTATTCGTATAAGTACATGTGTTTTTTGAAACACTTCACTCAGTGTACTTATACTATATCTATTTTATATTTAATCTGCGATAGTCGTATTTGTTACTAAGGTACACGTCAAATGAACACGGTGATTTTGTTGCACTCAACAGTTCGAATTTTTTCTAAATTAATTTCGCTTATGAATATCACTTTTAACTTTCGGTTTATTTTCTTTCTTGTTAATGATTCTAAATATTTTATTTTTTCTCAACTCTGTAGTGAAGTATTTCTTTTCTTGGTGTTTACTACATTTGTTTCTTTTCATAGATTATTCTTAATTTTTAGATTTTTTTTCTATTTCTATCTCTACTTTGCATCAAATTAGAAAAGCCCAAAATTTAGTCGAAGAGCATAGAACCTTAGCATCAGCATCGTTGGGTGTGGATCACCCTTTGCTTCCAGAAATTGTAAAAGATGTCAAAACTTTTCATATTTCTGACTATTTCCGGTAAAAGGACGTTGTTAGTGTAAAAGTTGACGACCAAAGAATTCTGCAGCCAAAACGTTTAATACTAGGCAATTTGTTAGAAATTTACACTCTGTACAAACAAGAGCATAGCCACATAAAGCTAGGTTTTTTAAATTTTCTACTCGATGATTCAGAAATTGTGTCCTAGTGGGCTCCAGTGCAACATAATCGGTGTGCGTTTGTGTTAATACATCAAAACGTGAAGCTTATGTTAGATAATTCGAGTCAGTTTCAACCAAAATTTAGATAATTATCACTTAAAATTTTATAAGCATGTTTTATCTCTTTTTATTTGTAACCCTCCCAACATAAACTGTTTTTCTATCACATGTAGCAATTGTTCCGGCACTTCTCGTCTTAGAAATGTGATTGGAACAACTTTTGAAGAAAATTGAATGGAAGAGTCACTTACAAACAATGGATATCCACAGATAGATCAAATTTGGAAACAGTAACACAGTCAACTCTTGATTTTATTGGCGGTTTTCTTCAAAAGTTGTCTCCTCTGCTCTCACATTCGTTTGTTGTATCCCAGCAATAAAGTTTTCCATCGCATGCAATCTCAAGAAAAGTAAAGTATTAGCTATCTCTGATTTTTTAGAACACTACACGTTTATTGCACAGGACGCCACTTAAGCATTGCACTGGAATAATGTACAAGCAACAGCCCATCCAATACCTATTTATTTTCGTAATTATCATAGTATAATTTTACATGATAACTTGATTTTAATATCAGATTGCCTACAACACAATACAACAAGTCGACAGTATACCTGCAAATCCCCGTAAGTCTGAATTGTAATACACGGAATTATAACCCATTTGGTATATTGCAGAAGGGTTGTAATTCTTTGAATTACAATTCAGACTTACGAGGTTTCGCAGGTATACTGTCGAACTATTATATTTATTTCAAAGTTGGTTAATTAATTATTGTTTAAAAGTTACCTTCCCTAACTTTAATAAAATCATATACTTTTCGGTTGGTTAAGCAGCCCAGTATAAGAACAATTTTCTAAATATTTCATTTCATTTTTCAGACAACAAACAACAAAGTTAGGCAATGGCAAGTTAGCTCATTGAATGCTCACAAAAATCTTTACACCAAAAAATTCATATCATTTGTTCCCATAGGATTCCCAAAATTAATTTTTAGTGTGATGCTAAGGATATGTAAGGCTACAAAATATATTTTTATAGGAAAATCCCAGAGGTCCAAAACGAAATTTCAAAATTTATTAAAAAATTGACATTTGCACGACGTTAATGTTTTCTGAAAAGATATATTTATACATTAGAATATAGCATTTTTTATTCTTTTTCGAATAAAACAAACCCGACCCCTATACCTCTAATAAAAGCCAAGCTATAGTGTATTTTGTATAAACATGCACGTGCATATTTTAAAAAAGGGCAACGCTGTATCTCTGTAACCAGACATTTTTGAAGACTATAAATGGGGCATTGTTTACAACTCACGGAAGGGAACACATGTGTAAAGTATGAAGAAAATCGGAGAGGGTCGGGTGACAAGTTTGCATGAATTAACATAAAATGACTCACTCATGACATGTACAAACAGTGGCGTGCGGTCCATGGAAGCAATGGAAGCGATGCTTCACTTAAGAATTTATTAAAAGTAAAAAACCAATGCTAACAAAAATATTTTTATAAAATTATGATCATCGTTTATTTATCCGTACAGCAAAAAGTATAATTAGAGTACTATTTTAAATAAGGCTCATTAAACTTACGCGGAAAGGTAATACCGATTCAAATGTGTTACATACACTGCATATAAGCACTGATTTCGTTGCTTATTGCACATTTGCACTTCTCCTCGCCAGTCGGCCAGTCTCGCCTTCGGTATTGCGCGGTGCATCATAGTAAGGTCACATTATTTTTAGTGTGCTCCATGCCCAAATGTTTATTTATTATAATTTGGTTATTTGTTTGATTTAATGTTTGTTAAATGTTACTTAAGTAATGTAAATCTGCGAATGAGACTGTATTTTGAAACATTTTATTATTTCAATTTATATAAGTTGGATTTGTTTTAAAGACAAATAATTCCATTTAGTTTGTTCTGTATGCAACATTCAAACTTGCATTATCGTCATTACTGCAAATTCAGCTGCTTTGATGGTAGATTCGAGTACTTCCGATACATCCGAATCGCGACGATTTTGTTCAGTTTTTTTGTAGGTATTTTGCTAAAAAAGACCGGAAAACCCAGCTGCATTATAAATAAATAGTAGTACTTTTTTTAAAATAAAGAATAATAGTCAACAAATTCCATAAGTATAAAGTATAAACGTTCTTCTTTGAAAAACTTTTAAGCTTAATAATTATAACACTGTTTGTTATTGTACCTAGCAGGGGCGGATCCAGAGACTTGTTTGGGGGGGGGCGAAATTTTGAAAATAATTGTTTTAAATAAATAATAATTATACAAACATTATTCGTTTTTATCATATGTATATTTATTTATAAATGTTATATACTACACAATATCTAATAAACATTTACTACTTTTACATTCAAAATTTATCTAACTATAATATTGAAGTATAAATTAAACATTTTGGAGACGGGAATTACCCTCTTCCTCGTGGATCCGCGCCTATATCTAGATATATTATAATTAAAATCGTGGTTGCTTCCCTAGCCTAAATTCTCACCGCACGCCGCTGTGTACAAACATGTATACATTAATGTAGTATGAATTACAAGTTTTAGATTTTCTAAATCAATTTTAGTTATTGTCAAGAATTTAAGGTAAAACGGGCTAAATCTGGGCAACCAGTTATAAGTTTTCAAATTGTTTCTCCCTTCTTGCAAACGATTATAGTTTCACACGCATTATAATAGGCAACACATTTTACAAACATTAGTAAATATAGTTGTATATGTGACCGTCTATAGGAAAAGGGACCTTATCTACACTAATGTCATAATTGAGATTTTCTTATTTTCTTTCTGAAAATTTGATGCTAAAGAATGGTGGTTTTGTTTTTCTATCGTTCAGAATTTTCAAAATTAAATTTTAAAAATGTGTGCGGATCAGATCATTTACATCTAATGGTATTCATGGAAGAAAAAGTAAAGATAATTAATGGAAATAGTAAACTGAATAAAAACCGAAATTGAAATATAAAAATAATAATAATAATAATAGTTTTATTAACCACATTATAAACGGCTCTTTAAGCCTTTTACATATAATTGGTATCCACAAGTACACAATGTAATTATAACAAAAAAAAGGTGTATGTATATGTATATAAATATATATGCAGTTAAATATATATGAAAAAAATTAACAAATACTAACAATTGTAACTACAATAATGGTTTTTTACACTGATAAATGATTAAAAATATTTTTAACAGAACCGTGGAAAATATCTACATTTTTTGATAGCAATAATCTGTTGCAACCGGAGTGTTTTCAGTTGCGGCCATGAACATGTCAGTGTTTTTGTGACGCAAATGCACCAAAGGTACTCTAAAGCTGATACGTTCCAGAAGTGAGCATCTATGTAATAATGCAGTAATTTGTAAATAAACAAGATAACCATAATATCTCTTCTCTTTGATAATGGAATAATTGGAATGTTACAAGATAGATGAATACAATTTAACTGATCCCTATATGAAATTAGGTAGGGATATTTAGGATATATACCCGTTAATTTTTTTGTAAATCCATCTAGCAAATACTTTTTGTGGTTGTTCTATATTTTCAATTAGATTATAAGTTTTAGGCAGCCAGATTATCGCTGCATATTCTAAAATACTTCTCACGTATATGTTAAAAAGATTAAACAATAAAGTAATATTATTAAAATTACTGGAATTTTTCTAAAATAAAGAATAAGCTTTTATTTGCTTTTTGTACAATATATTCAACATGATCATTAAATGTGAATTTACTAGTAAAAATTACACCTAGATCCTTAACCTGATCTTTTATAATTAGTACGTTGCCATTTACAGAAAAATCATTATTATGTGTAATCTTTACTCTACTATCCATTTTTTTTCTAGAGTCCTCTGAATTTGAAAGCGTATTGTTCGGGAACTACTGAACCGAATTAAATATTTTAAAAACGAGCAAATAGTAAATTCATTTCTACATACTATAGTAAGATATTATATTTCTAACTGGTATACTTTTGTTTTTATCGGCTGATACGTAATAAAAGGTACCCATTTTTAGGGACAATTTCATTGAAAGTAAGTTCACTAATTTTTTTCTCAGAAAGTATATGTCATATATCTATCAGATTTTTGTATGGGTTAGAAAGAAACCTTGCGGTTCTTATGCTATTAATTTTCAGATAAAAAAGCGTTTTATTTAAGATTTATGTGACAAAATAGCAAACTATGCGTTCTTGTTTATTAATAGAGATAGCGTAAAATCTTGTTCGCTAAATCAACACCTTTCATGTGTAGACATTATTGATTTCAAAAAAATGTTCCTAATTTTAATAATAAAAATGAGGAAACAAAAAAACGATTTTTGATGACAAGCGGTTTCGACAAAAAACGGTTTTTTTATTATTGCACTTTTATTGTTAAAATTCGAAACATTTTTTTAAAGAAAATAATCTCTACATATGAAAAGTGTTAATTTAGCGAAAAAAATTTGACGCTATCTCCATTAATAAACAAAAACACTTTTCTGTCCGAAAATTAATAGGATAACAACCGCAAGGTTTCTTTCTAAGCCCTACAAAAATCTCATAGATATATGACATATACTTTCTGAGAAAAAAAAATTTAACTCACGCTCAATGAAATTTTCCCTAAAAATGGGTACCTTTTATAATGTATCGTCCGATAAAAATAAAACTTTACCAGTTAGAAATATGATATTTTACTGTTACATGTAGAAATTAATTTACTATTTGCTCGTTTTTAAAATATTTAATTCGGTTCAGTAGTTCCCGAGCAATACGCTTTCAAAGTCAGAGGACTCTAGAAAAAAATGGATAGTAGAGTATCTTGCAGCACAACATTTATTACTGTTTAACACCAAATCATTCTGACTACACCATGTAGATATGTTATTCAAATCACTTTGGAGGTTTATGCTGTCGAACTTGGTTTGAATCACAGAAAACACTTTAAAGTCATCCGCATAATGACAAAGTTTTTGCTGTCTACTAAGTAGGATTTTATAAGCTTCAAAGCACTCATACTAAAACCAAATTTGCACAATTTTTCAGAAAGCAGTTGAAATGATACACTGTCAAAGGCTTTACTAATATCCGTGTATATACAGTAGACCTCATGACCTCCAACAATATTTTCTGCAACGTATTCCGTAAATGCCAGTAAATTAGTATCTGTGCTACGTTTCTTTACAAACCCATGCTGGTAAGCTGACAAAGACTTTTCCACATGTGCATATATTTGCTTATATAAGAGTTTTTCAAAGATTTTGGCCAACGTGGATATTAAAGAAATGGGACGGTAGTTTTGAATATCTGAATTATCACCGCTCTTGTAAATAGGAACAATTTTCGAAATTTTCCATCTAGCCGGAAATTCACCTACTGTAATGGCTAAATTTAAAATATCAGTTAACGGTTTTTTTTAGCAAGCTACCGCACCCTTTAAGAATAAACGATGGAATATCATCCGGACCTGCAGATAGCTTAGGTTTGATTGCTTTTATTGCCTCTTCCGTTTCAGCTTCAGTTACAAATTGAAAGTTAAAGATACCCAGATTGTAATCATCAATGTTCAGAGTTTGAGTACTATTGAAATTTTGTTTATACACAGATTTAAAAAAGGAACAGTGGGCTTCTGGTATATCTTTGCTTGTCTGGTAGGTGTTTCCATTAAGTTTCATTTCAGTTGGAGTTTTATTACTTCCTTTCATATATTTTAAATAATCATACAATTTTTTTGGTTCTATCAAAAGTTGTTCTTCGCACTTTTTGCAATATGTTTCTTTCGTATGCTAATTTAATTTGGAGCTTAAGTTTTTTAGATAACTCCTTGAGTTTTATTTTCAAAGCTTCCTCTGAGACATGGGCAGACGTTAGTTTTTTATGAACTCTAATTTTTTTTTCTCTAATTGTCCTTTTTATATCCACCGTAAACCAATTAGGATAATTGCTTTTGTAGATTTCTTTTGTTGGTACACAAGAGGCTATAATGCTGTTTAACTTTCGATAAAACAAATTTAAGGACAATTCTAGATTACCAGTAGAACAAATATTATGCCAAACCACCTCCCTAAGGGTGCAATAGAACTTATAATAATCTGCGTTTTTGAAATCCCTTTTTATAAATTTATACTGTAACCGTTTTTCTTTCTTGTTCTACTAGTAATTAAATTACATAGAAGAGCAGGATGAAAACACTTATCTTCGAAAACTAATGGATATTCATCTCTTAAAACTTCTAAAGTCCACGATGACAGACACAGATCCAATATGACATTGTCTTCATTAAGGATGTTATTAACTGTTGAAGATTGTCAACGTTGTCATAAATTTGTGGAGAACATTGCAGGCCTTGCTCATATCCTTCTTCTTATCTAATATAAACTCTCTGAGGTTGAAATCACCAAAAATTATTATTTCTTTATCTTCTGGTAGCAGTGCCTCATATGTAGTAACCGTAGCTTGTGGCTTGACATATAACCCAATTGTTACAAATTTTTTAATTCCGATATCTATATCCACACTAATTCGATCGAATCATTGACAAGATAACTTTTCTATTAAAGTAGATTTCAGAGATTTTTTACAAGTTAATAATCCCCCTCCCCTTGTGCACTGTGAGATATTGTAATCGCGATCACATCTGAAAACAGTAAATCTCTCATCAAAATATTCATTGTTGTAGAATTGATCATTTAGGCTACTTTATGTTAAAACGACGATATCCAGATTTGAGCTTAAAATGTTACATTTAAATTCCAATGCTTTGGTACGCAAGCCCCTCACATTTTGATAGTAAATTGTAGTTGATTGGGATTGAACCTCGGGCTTAACTTTTATATTGTTCTTTTCTTCTGTCCTATTTAGTGGCTATAAGGCGTATTGAACTCTACCTCTTTCAATTTCTAGTTTTTTTTTTTGATAAATGTGGCATTGCCTGCCAAACGGTGAATGATCTGTGCTGATATTTAGCTTCAACCTAATGTTAAAGTCTTTACAGTTGGGACATAACTTGGTTGCGCTACTGCAATTATAATAATAATAATTCTTTATTGCCCAACAGTATTGAACCATTTACAGGACAAAAATACGAAAACAAACTGACAAATGAATATTGTAACATTTACAGGAAAAAAATACGAAAACAAACTGACAAATAGTGTACATATGTAGCTGATAAGTAAGTAAATATTTACTACATTTATTAAATTATACAACCATAGTTTCAATGTTTGTCTTGTGCAGTATCGATTTTAATAAGTTATTATTTATATCTAACTCAGAAGTTAAATTATTGAAATTCTTACACATTGTGTTGATAGGTGATTTCAACCCTATGTTTGTACGACTGGTGATAGTCTTAAAAGTATTTACATATCTAGATTCTAATCTGGGTACATTGAAAGATATTTGTGATAATAATGCTTCACAATCAATTTGATTGTGAAGCATTTTATATAAGAAACACAAGCTGGCATTTATTCTCCTTGTTTCCAGAGATAATGTGTGAAATCTATTGAGTAATTCCATATGATCACAACCTCTATTAGGATAAATACCGGTTTGTTTAAAACTTAAATATTTTAGGAATTTTCTTTGAATTGTTTCCAATTGATTTTTGTTTAATATATATAAGGGTGACCATATTAACGAACAGTACTCCAGTTTAGAACGAACAATGGAATTGAATAGCAATTGTAAACAATGAATATCATTAAAATGTCTAGTATTTCTGATTATGAATCCCAAAGATTTATTCGCTGCATTACATAACTCTTCCATGTGGAAGGAAAATGACAAAGCTGGATCATATATTATTCCAAGATCTTTAATTTTATAACATCTGCTAATAAGACTATTTTGAATATGGTAATTGAATACTATAGGGTTCAGCTTTGTTGTAAATGACATGTACTTACATTTAACAATGTTCAGGTTTAATCTATTGTTTGTACACCACTCAACAATTATATTAATTTGCTGCTGCAAATATTCACAGTCAGAGAGATCTTTTACAACTGAATAAATCTTTAAATTATCTGCAAACAACAAATTATTACAATTAATTGCTCTTGGAAGATCATTAATATATAATAGAAATAGTAGAGGGCCCAAATTGGATCCCTGCGGAACACCAGAAGTAGGAACAATTGTATTAGAGCTAAACCCCTTATATTGTACAATTTGTTGACGGTTCAAAAGATAAGATTTAAAGAGTAATATCAACTCCTCATTAAAACCGTGCATGGATAATTTTCTCAATAATACAAAATAATCGATTTGATCAAAGGCTTTCTGAAAGTCGGTGTATACTACATCAACCTGAAGTTTCTGATCTATCGAACTGGCAACATATTGTGTAAAAACTGTTAGATTGGATAAAGTACTTCGTTTCTGCATAAAGCCATGTTGAGTTGGTTCTATGAAGTTTTTTATTTGCATGAAAATTTCTTTATTCAGCAATGACTCAAAGATTTTAGCAAAATTACAAATAATTGATATTGGCCTATAGTTTGCTACATCGGATCTTGCGCCACCTTTATGAACGGGACAAATTCTAGCAACTTTCCATAAAGTTGGAAATTTACAAGATTTTATGATAAGATTAAATATAATGTTTAATGGACGAAGAAATATAAATTTACAATCTTTAATTAGAAAGCTTGGTATTTTATCAATTCCTGCAGTCATTGAGTTTTTTAATTTTTTTATGGAGTTTAAAATATCGTTATCAGAAATTGCACTTAAAGTTATGATTTCTGTAGATTAAATTCCATTTAGATAGATATTGTTATCATCTGAATTTTTATAAACACTGGCAAAATAACTTGCAAATACATTTACGATTTCCCTAGGATCTGTATATTCGTTATCATCGAAGGTCATAGAAGCTGGAATTCTAGTCGAATTTCTTTTCATATTGATATACGACCAAAAAGATTTTGGATCGTTTTTAATATTTTGTTGAATGTTAGTTAGATGAACTTTATAATCATTTGCGATTCTTTTTTTGCAATTTGTTCTAATTATTTTGAATTGGTTATAATAAAATTCAGTTTTATATTTTTTATACTTACTATGAGCAAGATATTTTTGTTTAATCATAAATATTAACTCTCTACTGTACCAAGAAGGAAACTTATTTTGTTTATTTTTGTAAACTGGAATAAAATTATCAAAACCTACTTCTAATATATTATAAAATTTTGTACATACTTCATCAACGTCATTATAATCATTAAGAACTGACCAATCTATATCAAGAAAGAATTGATAAAGCCCGTGATAATCAGCTTTACGAAAATTATAATTCTTTGAGTTAATATTTGCAGGAAATTTGTTTAGTTGATTTATTTTTAGATTAAATTCAATCAATAAGGGAGGGTGATGAGAATCAATATCAACCAATGCAGTCTCACTTGATGATACATTGCATACTAAATTACTTGATACTAAGTCAAGAATTCTATTATTTGCGTTTAATACATTGTTGAACTGTTTGTAATCAAGAAAAGTAATAAAGTTAGTAAAATGTCGAGTTTTACTATTTTGATTGTTAATGTTGATATAATTCGGTATATTAAAATCACCTACGATTATACACAATTTGTTATGTAACCATTCACATAAGGCTAATTGCTCTAAAAAGTGCTCAAAGTACAACAAGTCTACTGAGGGTGGTATATACACATTGATTATACAAAAAACAGTGTTGTTTAAAGTTACTTTACAAGCAACTGTATCTATTAAGTTGAAATTGTTTGTAATAGTAGAAATATGAAGTTGGCTTGACGATAAACTGTCTTTAATTGCTCATAATACGCCACCACCTTTCGAAGCACCAGTAACATCAAATTTTCTATCACTGCGATAAACTCTATAGATATCAGGAAAGAGTTCTGAATTATTTACACTTGAGTTCAACCACGTCTCGGTCAATGCAATAATTTTAAATTCACCATCTGATATTTGAGGCTACATGTTGCTTGCAACTGGAGGCTGTATGTTCTGTCGACCCACATTTTAAACAAACCTGACTTTTTAAACAATTATTCTGTTTATAGTGATATCCAGCACAACGAAAACATCTAATTAGATGAAAGTGTTCAAAAATGCTGCACGTAGAATACCCTATATAAAGATACCCTTTACCATTATCTCTTTAAATGTGTTCCCATCACATTCAATTATTGCCATATATTGATATTTTAATTTTCTTACCGTTAGTAGTCTGATATTACCTTCGCTGATTAAGGAGCTGTTTTGTTTTTGTATACATTGTATAAGCGTTTTTTCATCTATAATTTCATCAAGTCCTACAATTTTTATTTTCGGTAACTTAGGTTTTGGTTCATTTACTACATACTCTTTCCCTAATTTCTTTTCTACTTCTTTGCGTATTTTTTCTCCGTCCTCTTTCGCATTGCACTTGATTAAAAACCCTCCATCTTTCGTTATGGCTGTTTTAGCAACGGAAACCTCCAACTCTGCTGGTTTGACGTTTTTAAGGACATCCTCCTTTATTTTCAGTTTATCCACAATTTGAGTGTTATCTTTGGGTTTTATCACTATTACATGTTTAGCCTTATCCTGAATATTCTTTTTTAATGCCTGACTAAATGTTGGTTTTACATTAATTTCGTTTATCATATTTGTTTTGTTATCGCAACCTTTATAGACCTCTTTCAATAATTCTATATTGTTGTTTAGTAATGTAATTTTATTACGCAACTCTTGTATTAGATCATTTTTTTCAAAATTAAGTGGAGCGAAACTTTAACCACACTGTTGAATGGTTGCCTATTTACAAATTCCTTAATTTTCTTTTTATATTATTTAGTGTGTTAATGGTTGCCTATATTGAATATAGTTGTAATCGTGTATCAAGATTTTTAGGGCAATAATTGGGAATTATTAGAAGTTGAAGTGAAGACCTAGACGTCGTTTTTGAAAAAATGGCAATAATTAGATGCTTTTATTGCTAAGTGCTTTGTATGATTGCATTTTAATGCATTTTAACATAAAATATCAATATATTCTTGGTGTAATCAATGTATACGTATACGAAAACGCTAAAACGGTACCTATATTAATGATTCCAGCCATTTATAATTATATATAATCAAAAATATAGAACGTAATAGAATAATATAAAGAAAGGCATTATATAGAACGTACGATAAATAATACAGAATGTATAAGTATAGAAAATCAACTAGGATAATGGGCCCTACGGGCCTAAGCACTTAAGTATGATAGAAATAGCATTTATCGATTTTTTTTAAATAGGTCAGTATTTACATGACCTACATAAATCTCCAATCGATTATCTATCGATAGAGCACATATTAGTACCAAGTAACACTCAATAGCACTAAATAGTACGATAGAATCAGCATTTATCGATTTTTTAAAACATACCCTAATTTAAAAAATTTTAAAACAACCTAATTTAAAACATTTTCGGTCGTGCATTATCCTCGGCAAATTACGCGTCGAATGAGCCCAAGCCCATCTCTCCAGCCCTTATAGAACGCGAGAATGGGGCTCGGACACACATACAAATCAACTTTAGTAGTATTGGATAATATAGAAAAGCAAAAATGTACAATAGTAATTTTATAGAACGAGAGAAATGTAATATTAGTTTTCAATAATATTTAGTCCAATGCTGATTTTTTATTAATCATTAGCAATAGCAAAGTATTTCTCTTAGAATAACAATTATTAAAATGTTAAAAAAAATTTTTCGGACAGTCATAAATTATAGAAGATGATATAATTGTACTAAAAACAATTATAGGTATTACAATATTTTTTACTTATTTACAAAAAAGTAGAATTACGGGGGACTCAACTGAGGAGACGAATCGGCAATGGGCGTTCCAAACATTTGCGTACCCAATGGCCTGTATTTTAAAAAATTTTCGTTAGAGGGCGCTTCGGCCCTTGACAACGCTCAGACCACGCTGGCCATTGTTGACAGTTCGCTGGAGTGCCATATGGGTCGCAATGTTTCATAAGAATTAGCCAGATTTGCGATAAAATTTGCGATAAATCGCATAATCTGTCAACACTGTCAGCGTTGTCCAGAATCGTAGCGCCATCTAGAAGTAACGTTCAAACTTGAATTAACGTTCAAGGTCGGGGACGCTTTATTTGACTCGTTTCGTCTCCTCAGTTGAGTCCCCCGTAAGTAGAATAAAAAAATTGAACATATATGATAAATACAACGTGATCAAGTTAAGTGAAGTTTTTTACTTGTGATTAATAATGACAGATTGTCGACTGTCGCTTTTAAAATTTTATATGATCTAAAATTCAATTTTTTTAACAATTAACTGAAAAAGTCTAAATTAAATAAAACCTATTATATTTGTAACAGTTTTTATTTATTTGCAAAAACTAAAATTGCAATTTAAAATACATATTTGCAAATTTGTTTACTATTTACTAAAATAAGAAATTATATTATATTTGTAACAGTTTTTATTTATTTGCAAAAACTAAAATTGCAATTTAAAATACATATTTGCAAATTTGTTTACTATTTACTAAAATAAGAAATTATAGTCTGTATCAGATAGTTGTGCCAAAAATTTGGAACATAAATTTTATATCTACAGAGTGACTTTTTTTTGTATAAAATAAAAACCTTTTTTGCGTTTGCAATTAAATTCCATAAGAAAATATATTTTTTGTGCAAAACAGAAATCATTTTAAATCTTGAACTTGATATTAACATAAAACATAAAATTCGATTTTGTTTTTTCTGTATAGTGTTGTAAATGAAAGAACGTTCTGAAAATGCTGATGAGAACATTCGCGAACATTCGCGCATGATAAAACCGTATCAAAAGAACGTTCACTTGGAGAGCATAATAAAGCACGTTCGCGAACGTTCTCATAATAATTCTCGAGAACTTTCAGAATAATACAGCACAAACAAGCATAAACAAAAAACATTAAAAATCGAGATTAAAACCGAAACTAACAGAACCTAAACCACATGCCCACGCTAAATGTACACGTGTTACTCACAGCTGCTGTCGGCGTCGGGTGTTCAAAACACAGACAGTTTTATAAGCATAGTTTGCACAATTTATGACTTTGAAAGCATCATTGACGAGAAATTTGGGTTACCGCCCGGAAGCACCTGTTTTGGTTTTCGTTATATATGTATTGTATATGTAAAACTTTTTATTTAAATTTGTTATATTTTGTTTATACAAATAGTGACAAATGTTTCTAAAGTTTTTAACATGTATTACTTGTGCATGCGGTGGCTGAGTACTGGATACCAGCCGTGGACACTACATCGACTGCCGGTTTTGGACACTTTGCCGACCGTAGACACTACGCCGACCTCAAGCAATGGGCACCTTGCGCGGTCAGCGTATTATCCACTGTCGGCAATGTGTCCAGAAGCAAAATTTATTTTTAAGAGTCGGCGTAGTGTCCGCGGTCAGCGTTGTATCCGGTTGCCGTAAATGTGCATACCTGACCTTATAATCTAAATATAATGGGACATATTCACATGCCATGATTAAAAGTGTCTCTAACTAAAGTTCTAATTAAAATCAACAAGAAAAAAGATAGTTTTTTCTCATTCTAATAGGTGGGAAAAAATTAGAATTGGTCACCATGGCAATTAAACACGTTATTAAGTTGATAGTGAGATTTAAATATCGTCCAACGAGTTTAATATTTCCAATTCTCTATTATTTCATTATTTTTTAACACATTACCTTCCAACAGTCAAATTAAAGGAAAATTGGAGAACATTCGAGAATTTTCAGCATTTTGAGAAATTTCAAGAACTTTTGAATTTATCTTTATTTTGGGTATGGGTCATTCTCACAGAAAGCTATAATTTCAACTTGAAATTTCACGTCAAATTTGATTTCGAATTTTACCCACAAAAATCGCTTACACAATTAGTGATCCATTACAGATGTCCCTAAGTGGTCAGCATCACAGGAACTAATGTCCTTAAGAATAAGGGTCAGGTGACGAAAAGATCAATGTGGTGAGGGAATGACAAAGCCAATGAGAAAGGTCTAGGGGTGGGCGAGGGGCTAGGAAATAACATTTAATCATTTCAAGCAATAAGAATTTACTTAAAACTTTATTTGTGTTTCTTTGGTAACTATAGAGTTACCATATACAGTAGCAGTCATAGAAATGTACTCACGTAATAAATGTCATATTTTACCAATTATTTTCTCATGGAAACTAGATGTGTTGGTAAATTTTCTATTAACTTATTTTTTTATCCTCTTGCAATGAATTCTTAAATAAAATGTAAACACTCACGCTCTTTTATTTTCAATTCAAGAGCTTCCTCGGGGTTATTTTTCAGCTTTTGGTATCGTAGTTTGTCTCTTTCTTTCTTTCTTTGTTTTTGCTCTGCAACATCCTTTTTTCGAGGTGTCATAGCTACAGCGTCGAAACATATCAAGAAAAAACAAAGAAGTGTAAGGAACTTAGGCATTAAGGCCCCCTGCATATTAAGGCCAGAATAAAACTTATCACACATCGAGCAACTTACCTACATATTGCGATACAGTATTGATATGAGTATATTGTAATGAAGGAAATAAAGAAAAAGCCTATTTGTGATTAAAAATAACACTGACTGTCATTCCTTCACTAACATTGTCATGACGATTTTTTAGGTTTTTCGTATTTTCGTTTTCTGTTTATGTTCGTTTTGTAAAAACAAAGTAGCCACTTGTAAATAACTTCATAACACATAAGTGAAAAGAAATATAAAAGAAATGAGAGCTTTCCTTACGTTTCTCTTAAACGCGAGGGAATGACGCATAAAAAACACACGCTGCTCATCTGGAAAGTTCCTAACCTCAATGACATCTCAGTGGTAACTATCTGAAGATTGTGAAGGCGGTAAAGGAGATGTCAGGAGTTATGCGACAAAATGCACTTGCAACATGGTGTTTATTACCAAGGTGGCAGGGGTAATTACGCGGTTATTGTCGAATTTGCATGAGGTGAAAGAATGATGTATTTAGGGGAGGGAGGGGTAATGGCTCCCACTTAAGCAAAATAATGTATATATTCTAAACCGTAAGCACAATTAGGCTGTAATTATGGGTTAATGTTGCCAAAACCTTACTTAGTGTTCAGGTTATGTCAAATTTAATTGAACCTTAAAGAACAAAAAAAAAATTAAAAATTAAAAACCTGTTAGTGAGCGGAATTACCCACCTGCTGGTGGGTAATGGCGCTCACATATTTTATGGCTAAACAGTTTGCTATATTGATTATAAAAGTAACTTTATTAATGATTTAAGTAGGTAATATAATATATTTTAATTATTGACAAAAGTCGCAAATATACCCTGCAGCTTTGTCAACCCCAGTGCATTGTTGGTGTATCCATTTACCACATACTGTGCAGCGAAACCAAACTTCATTATTTCGCCCGAATTCACCACAAAGAATGCATTCATCGTTGTCTTCTTTATGTTTTGGAGGTATGTAATACTGTGCTTCTTCAAAATCATCATTACTGTCATCGTCGCACACGTTATGTTCTTCGAGTCCATCCTCCGATGAACTGTCTTCTGACTCAATAAGGATTCGTCGAACACTCTTGATTTCCCTTTTGCCTTTGCCTTTTCCTTTGGTGGCTGTACTTCTCTTGTGCTCAGCCTGCTTCTTTTTTTTCTGCTCTGCATTTTCATGCACCAATTTGAAGGGAGTGGAAGTCAAAATTTCTGAATGCTGACGTTTCTTTCCTTTCTTAGATTGAGATGGTCCTGATGGTTGAGGAATGGGTGATACAAGTTTAACTGGCACGTGTGCCTGTACAGTAGTTTGTGTTTTGCTGGTTGATGGTTGTTGATCGATTTGGTTGTTAGGATTGATCGGAATAACCTGACTATTGTTGTTTGTTTCTGGTACGTTCTGGTCCATACCCAACTGTTCATCATTTCGAGGATTTGCGTCGTTCTTTTGAGTGAGCAGATCTGACGCAGCAAAAATTTCTTCGGGAAAAATATTTGGGTTAACTGGAAATATTCCGGTTGTTTCAAATCCTTTAGCAGCCTTTTCTACTGTTGCTACTCGGCCATATGCTTTGGAAAATAGAGCGGGCAGATCAGATGGAGTAAGCTTTTGATTGGGATTGGTTTTCATAAATAACTGGCACTCATAGTTATATGCCGTCTTCAAGGGCCCATAGAACGTAACATCTAAAGGTTGCAAGCGGTGGGAACTATGTGGTGGAATCGAAAGCATTGTAACGCCATTCTGACGACAGTAAGTATAAATTGGCAATGAGATATGGCTAACATGATTGTCCAAAATCATCAAAACGGGATTGGATTGGGAAGCTTTTGTAAATGCAACGAAATGTTTCATATAAATGAGGAAAACTTCATCTGTCATCCAACCATTTTTGGAACACGCATAAATACTTCCAGTTGGTCCACCCCGTTTAAGACTTTCTGCCATACGCATTCGTGCATAAATAAACAAAGGAGGCACATATGTCCCAGAAGCACTCATTGCACAACAAACAGTCATCGTTTTGCCTCGTTCCCAACTGGTAGCCACTCCAACCTGCTTTTGTCCTTTAGGAGCGATGATAGGTCTAGGCTTGTGAACCGTTGTTATCCCGGTTTCGTCGACATTAAATATCCTGTCTGGTGTAAAATTATGCTTGTTTATTATCTCTGTCAAATTAGAGAAAAAACGGTCTACTTCGGGTTTGCTAAAGGCAGTTATTCGATTGAGACTCGTTGCTTCAGGTTTGCGTATGCTCAACATTGGATTATGTTTCAAAAACACATTCAGCCAATCTCTCCCTGCTAAACGTTGTGACTTATTGAATGTATTTTTAATGTTGTTTTGTTCAGCGTATTCAAAAGCTACTCGCCTTAGTTCTAAAGTCGTTAACCCAAAAAACAAATTTGCTAGATTTAAACAATGATTTGCAATCTCACGTTGTTGTTCTTCATTGAATGTTGGGTTTCTTCCTAACTTTGGGTGAAAACACTCTCCAGCTTTAATTCTATCCCTTAAGGAACTATATGGTACGTCAAACCTACGCGCCGCCTCACGAACCCCAACTACACCATTTCTTACGGCTTCAATTGCTTCAGTCATAGCTTCAATCTGCCATGACGCCTTGTTGGTGGTTCTTTTTCTTGTTCGAGGCATTGTTACTATGGAAGAAATAAAATAAAAATAAATTATAAAAATATCATTGCGGGTAATGCCGCTCACTGAGGGTAATGCCGCTCACTGAGCGCCATTACCTTAGTTAGTTGAGCGCCATTACCCCCTATTGCACAACTGTCTAAAATGCAGTTTTTCTAACCTAACCTGGAAATTTAAGACATGACCTTATACAACTAGTCCTTCACAAAATAATGCAGATTTCATAAAAGATTAAAGCATAGTCAAACAAAACTAATTGAACTACTTACCGTTTGTTTTTAACCGCGATTTCTTATAAGAACGTGCTAGAAATACGACAACTTCACGTAATATGCGTTATACCACGAACCACGTCCGTTATCTTTCGGCACTCTGTTTATTAGAACGATAGCTAGGCGGCACCACAGTTTCACTTCTAAATGTTTGAAAATTGGCGCAAAATGACGGTGAGCGTAATTACCCACTGAGCGTCATTACCCCGCCCTCCCCTAAGCATGGACAGCACAGTTTGGCGTCATTATGTTTTCCTAAGGAATATCAAATTACAAAATCTTTATTTTCTCAAACCCCTATATTAATATCGAATTGTTCTAAATGATTTTAGGCTAAAAAAATTACTGTATATTAAAGAAATAATTTATCAAATTTATTAAGATGCTAGTGGACATGGTGAGGGAATGACAAATTGAACACTTTCGGATTTGTATCGCGTCAACATCTTGGTATACAGAGATGCTCTTAGGTACACTTTATAGCCCTCAATGAACAGTATTAGATACAATTTTTATTATCGCGTTAGCCATGCCGTCGAGCTCATCAAGGCTTTGGACGCCAAATTATAGATTTTAGCGAGAATCACCCATATCTTTGCAAGTTAAAGGTATATTCTCCAGTCCTGCTCACTTTTGAGGGTTTATTCTCGTTTTTTCTCGTTTGTGCTCCGGGAATATTCTCCAAAAATAAATGCTCGAGCATTTTCCAACACTATTTCTGTATAATTGATGTCCATCCTTTCAACGCCATTAATGCAATCACTTTTAAGACTTCAATTTTGAAATGTGATGTGATTTTTAAGCTTAAATCTTCTAAAGTACGTTTATATGAATAGTTTTTAAATTAGAACAATAGATAGAAGTAAAGATTAAGCAGACTTTTCTATGAATATTCTTCAAAAAATCTAATTGTAAATAATATTTTTTGTTAAAATATTTAGGGAATATTTAGATATTAAGGAAGAAAATATCGAAGGTTAGTTTTAAATATTCAATGAACGCTTCTGCTTTAAATTTTAAATAAAATTAAACAACATTAATACAACGAACTTTGTTTTGACTTTCGATAAGTTTTTCTCGTGCGTGTTTTTCATAACAAATTTAACTAACTTTCCCTTTCTTCCAGTCATCACGTTCATAGATTTACTTAAATAACGAATTTGTCTGTTTCTGTTATTTATAAAGTAGAATTATTGTAGTTGTTTGAAAGTAAGTACATTTTCTAAGTATAATTTATTTAGTTCTTCTGGAAGTTTCTTTTAATTGAATGTTAATAGAGCGTCACCGGTACAATAAATTGTAATAAATATTGAATACCATAAAATCAACTAAAAACCAAGTTAACGATATACAAATTTTTCATAAATTAAAACTAAAACAATTAGTATTGAAATAAATGGCATTTAACATTTCTCAATTTTAAGTCCAATGAATTTTTATTTTGCCCTTATCTAATCTTCAGGTAATATTCAATGTAAATTTTTTAGAAGAAAGTTGCAGTTAAAAAGAAATTATTATACAGGTAGCATTGAAACTGATAATAATCAGCAAATTCCTGTAATAACTATTTCTAATATTATAACTAATTGGTAAATTGGTCATTAAGTGAGTGCAAGTTTTCGTTTTACGTTTTGTTAAAATAAAAAAAGTAATTTTTGTTTTGTAACACATGATTATATTTAAGGATTCATGTATGAAAAAAACATTGAACAATTGTCATAATATAGGCAGGTTCAAGATTATTCCATTGAAAAGTCATAATTCATTAAAGATTAGATATAATTATTTAGTAAAAAGCCTTTATCAGGTTGGATTAACTGAACAGAAACACTGTAAATAATAGACCATGTGTTCCACAAAAAAACGCGCACGTCAAGGCAGCGTGGCCGAGCGGTCTAAGGCGCTGGTTTTAGGCACCAGTCCGAAAGGGCGTGGGTTCGAATCCCACCGCTGTCAAAACTTTTTCTTCAATAATAATTATTAGCGACCTTTTATATAGAAATAACAACTAATAATTTCGAGTATGCTGAAGTACGTGTTAATAACGGTCATTTGTCGCGAAAGATTTATTTTTACGAAAAGATTGGATGTTTTATTGAGAATCGCACGACGATGCCGAGAACCAATAGAAAAATTCAAATTTGAATTGTATCCATGACAATCACACAATTTTCCCGAAAATTTATATATATATGCTACCAAGGAGTAATTTTTTGGAAATTTTTTGAAAATTATACTTGTAACATATATAGCTACATAAAACCAATTAATCATAATGCATTTTTTCTGTGCGTCGTGCGATTCTCTTACCGAATACAGCCTCGTGCATTGATTCTGCCTGGAAATTTTCATTTCGTGCATTTCTGCAACGTAATTGCACTCCACTTCGTGTCGTGCAATTATGACGTTGCAGAAATGTCACTCAAAAAATTTCCGGCAATAATCAATGCACTTGGTATATTACAAGTGAAAATTATGTATAATCAAAACGGGAACTCGTACAAGAGGCTAATATATGATTCACAAAATACTAAAAAATAACTTAAAAATCAATTTAGGAGTACATCCTCGAAAATAGTAGATGTTTTAAAGTGAGATAAAATAATAAGCAATAGAAATCAATTACACGGTGTTATATGTTATATGCATGTATATGTACACATATTCGTTGTACAATGCATACATACGTACGGCTTAGTATATACAAAATATATTTGAGATGGCGAATAGTATATTATTCAAAACGCGTATTACTCACTATTATTACCTTATTATTATCTTGAGGATGCATTCGAATAAGTAACAGCTTTTACACGCAAGTAGAATACTATACTTTTTTACGACTATTCTTTCTTGATTTTTTCTGGCATAAGTTTACAGAGGTTATGTTTACCAATTTTAAAATGCCCGTCGGTGTACAAATTTGGTCGTTTTTACTATAATGATTCAGTTCCACGATTAGTGAAAAATAACTACTTTTTACAAGTCTCTACTTCTTCTATCCTAATCCCGAACCTTTATCAAGTTCCGAACTTTAAAAACTTTCCGAAATTTTTTTTATTTTTCTTTAGATAACACAAGAATTAACAGAGCTCCAAGTCTGTACTGATTTAAGGTTGTTGTCCGAACACCAGTTCCCAGCCAGCACACTGACGTCATAATGTCGCCATTTTTTCGGCAGTAGCGACGTCAAATGACGTATTAAAATTACGTCAAATTGTCGTAAAACTGACAGCATTATGCCACAGCCCAAGGACGTCAATATAAGACGTCTTTAAAACGTAGTTCAAAGACGTCATTAAAACGTTGTTCAATGACGCCATTAAAACGTCCTATACTAGGACTAGGACAGGAATTATAAATAAATAGTAGAATATTGGAAATAATATTTATTATACACTAGTTTATACATAATTATTAAACAAAAGTAAACATTTACTAACTGAAAGCAGCTAAGACAATATGCAGAATAATTGATGATACTAAAATAATATTAGTAACTATTAAGAAACCATTGCATTAGTATTAATTTATTAATAATAGTAATCGTAAATTGTATAGGTTATGTAGTATTGAAACGGAACAAGTAATTATTAATACTCACCCTTTGTGACAAAACACGCAATCATTATGCAGTAGTTGCACATACACTATAAATGTAGGTACGTCAACTTTAATAATAAGTAGAAACGTTATTAATTAAAGAGCAAAACAAATACACGAAAGACGTTGTTGCTGTTTGTATTGTGGCATGTGGTCACGTGCAGTTCAGTAAATAAAATAAAGTAAAACAGTGTTGCTAGATTTGTCTCTCGTACATCAGTGGACCTGAGAAAACAAAAATAGTGTAATTGAATATTGAAAACAGTAAAATAATGTATTCTATTTACATTCAGCAAATGTAAAAATAAAAAATATTTTATGGAATATATCACGTTTTGGTTACCTAGATAGATTATAATTAATAATATTAGAAGTCTAAAAACAACCTTATTGTACGTCTAAAAGACGTCGTTTTGAAAACGTCTGCATACGTCCCACAACATGACATCTTATGGACATCATTTATTAGTCATATGACGTCGCTGACCAATAGTCACTTAAAAATAACGTCACTACAACATCAGTGTGCTGGCTGGGTTGTGGTTTTGAACTTGGGTTTCTTTTGAAATTCATAGCAGCTCTTGAGTTGATTTTCATAGCCTACCTTGTTATTTTCAGTTTAGTCACATTCTGACACGCACAACTCAGTGCTCTTTCACTAGAGATTCTTGTATTTTTAAGGTACAAAAAGTTGATCGCTATGAATTATAGTACCATATGCATTGCATAGTTGTCGCATTAATCATTAATTATTTTCTAATTTATATAAATGGTCGTCAATATCACGAAGAGACGTAACTCAAAAAATCAGTAATTGTGGACGTTGACGCAAAGTCGTCAATGTGAACGAGATCAGGTAGACAATTTCAACAAATGAAGTATCTCAATTTTGTATTAAATTAAGGCACATCTAAAATCATATATACAAAAAAGTTAACCTTTTTAATAACTAGATTAGACTGTAAAATTAGCAAAACCGAGTTACGCCTTTTCATGATATTCACGACAAAATATCCACGAGATGGAAAATGGAAATGCATGAGATTTAACATCAAGTATGTGATGAGCAATAATGAGGATGAAAGACCCATACATGACTTTTGCTATTGAATCCCATGCATCTCTATACCGATTGGAAACACGTGGGTTTAGTATAAATAGCGAAACGATGCAATAAAGACTAGGAATTCTATATAATATAATATTATAATATAATTTATATTGTACTATAATAATATAATAATACAATATAATATTATAATAAGATAGTATTTCCCTTCTTTGTCACATTGTCTCACTATTTTTATAAACGCTTTATATCCCTATACCAAGTCTATGGGTTTCCAACCGGTATGTAGTTCTCACGATAGGATCTTATCTGTTTTAAATGTTAACTGTTTTTAAAGCCAATTTCTGAAAAATGTTAAATGATAGCATTTTTAAATCAGGTTTACTAACCTATGCCGTATAACTAATTTGTCATTTTTTACATATGTTTTGTATATTTTTGTATAAAGTAGTTTATGTTAGTATGAAACTATTTTATATAAATTATCTTATTTAAATCTTCTTATTAAAGCTTAGCCGTTTTTATGAATAAGAAATAAATATTCTATGATAATAAAATAAAAAGGCAAAGCTAAGCCGTTTATAAAAACTGCTCAAGTGAATTTATCACATCTACATTTTTTATTGAGAATTGGTGTATAGAACCAGAATTTTGCGTACTTGGCAAAGTATACCAGCCGTAAAAGGTATTGAATTTTAATATTGTTCTGGACTGCAATTGGAATATCAATATAGAATGTGGATCAAGGCATTGAACGTTGTAACGTTCATGACATAGTTTGCCGAAATTGTTGTTTATAATTGAATTATGGGAAAAAAGAATCGAAAATAACTTAGAATCAAAATTAACTAGTAATTAGTTAAAAATAAGCAGATAATAATTTATAAATTTAGTTTAATAAAAAAATAATAAATTATGACTTAATAATTAGTTTTAGATATGTTGTTTTCTGATTAAGTTTGAATCACCTAATCACCTTAAGAACCTCATATAATCCTGCGTTAGATTTCGTGTATATTTAATTTACATTTTCTCAAACATTGTAATAGATTTAATATTTTATGGAATCATCTTATTACGTTTTATTAAAGTTATATTAGAATTTACCTAACTTTCATTATTATTCATTCTTATTTAAACGTTCATCAAAAATATTTCATAACATTAACTGTCATAATCTAAAAATTGAATTTTAATTTTTGAAATTTTTTAAGTCGCCGGGAAAACTAATTATAAAGAATTTTGAAAAAGTTTATTTTATTTTATTTAATTAATTCATTACGCGAATAAACACTAATTTACAAAATAACTATAAGGCTACCTCATTTAATAAATTCTTACTAAATACAACTGTAATAATTAGAATTTTAAAGAAAATAATAATATTATGCACTTAATCCTAACGTTTTGACTTTGACGTCATTCATTTTGGTAAATTTGAATACAAGCTTAACTTTAAATATTAAAAGTGAAGTACAGGTAATAATTTACTTTTATAGAATTTTATTTTATTTTAAACAAATATTAGCCATTATTAAGGTTTTTAAATCATTGCAAAGTAAGTATAAATTAAATTTCTAATCTCCATGTAAGTAAATTTTACGTTTTAGTTACATAAATCATATCTTATCTTCATGCAATTCATCTTTTTCCAGACAAAACAAATTTTTAAATTGCAACTGTTTCTCTTTTCATAGTTTAAAAGCATGATTTTAGTTGTAGTAATAGTTGCAGTATTTTCTTATTTAGTTATACCTGTTTAGTTCTCTTCTCATTTGTTGATGGTCTAATATCAGCATCGATTCATTTCAAATTCTTTTTAGATAATCATTATTTTGTCATTACTTTTTATTGCTTAACCATTATCTAATACATGCATTATCTTTAACCCCTTATACCTTTCGGTGTCGAGGTGCCGGAACGCACCGAGCCGCATAGTGGATATGTGGGTGTGAGACGAGGCGGCGGAGCCATGTAGGCAAGTACACTGCGCTCGTAGTTTACCCATCCAAGTAGACTTAACTCTGTTAAGCAATATAATCCACTATAACCACTCTGTCGTACTGCCGGCATACCATTATCTAATACATTTTTTTAATTGTTCTGTTTCTAATTCTACTAGAAAAAGAAAGAATATACCTTTGTCCCTTTGTCTATTTTGTAACAGTCGTTTGTATGTTGTATATTTTTCTACTTCGATCTGTACCTTAAATATTTCAAATATTTAACAAAACGGAAGTCGGCACAGCACTACCAACCTTAAAATGACAAATTTTATGATGGTAAATATAGCAAACTGGATCCTACGTTGTAGGAGTTTTTGATTAAAATGAACAATACAGATCAATAAATCAATTTATCAAGTTGATGCAGTGGTGTGTTTACACAAGGTATTTATAAACGGTTAAAACATAAATCTCTCATTGACATAAATCATCAAAAGTAAGTGAAATTGAATCAACATTTACTATGTTACGGGTAAACTAGAAAAGGTAAACGTGCCAGTTTAAAATAAATACAGTTGTGACCATACATTTATATATACATAAAAAACGCATATAAAATAAGAAATATCAGTAAACAAAATAATGGTTTCACATCAGGCACAGGGGAACCTCATACCTAGATTTTTCTAGCACGTCAGGTACAGGAGCACATACCTAGATACCTAGACAATCGACAAAGTGTAATAAGCACAGAACAATAAATAGATCACACATAAAATAACAATAAATAAAACATGTGTACACAAAAGAATGGGTTGAGGGTTCTCTTACATGGCCTATCAATGGGTTTCTTACCACCGTGGAGATTAAAACACTCTCAAATAATAAATCGGTTTATCCCTAAGCACAGATAAACGTAACAGATGCACAGCCAAATGGGGTAAAATGCGCTTGCTTTTTAGTTGCAGTATTTTTCGACAGAGTGCGCTACATATAGAATTCAAACGAAATTTAAAGAAAGAAATAAGTTTTGCACGAGTGAATATTTGAATTCTATCGTATTAACCACGCGGTGACGTAAGAGAAGAAATAAGTTTGAGACAATTTCTTTAAATATGCAATATGGAATAAATGGAACCTATGTAATAAATAAATTCATTATAAACCTTCTGATTAATTTTTTTGTTTAATATTTTGAAAAATTGATATCAATTAACACCAAAATTAAATTATTATGATTTTATATACGTAGTTATTACAGTTGATGATAAAGATTGATTTCTTATTACCAGTTAACACCAAACTTAATTAAGATGATTTTAAGTATATATAATTTTCAAAGTTGTTTTCATTAATTATTGTTATTCTTGTCATCTTTATAAGTTAACTACAAAGTATTTATTATGGTTAATAAATGCATAAGTATTGTTGCAATTAACATAAAACATAAAATTATTCAAATTTACCATTGTCATATTGTGATGATATTTTTCAGTGTGGAGGTGATTTTAAAACTGAATAAAAACTATAAAGTTATGCTGAGAATTCTTGATACAACAAAATAAAACCAATAAGATATGTTTGAGTTGTGTTTTATTAAAAATATATAATTTTTGTGAAACCGTACGCGAAGTAAACACAATACAGGCCGCGAAATCAAATTTCCAAGTAACTTACAATTAGTACCATAGTTCAGGTAAATAACGTTTTGAAAAGAAAAAAATTTGGGTAAAGCTGAAAATTGATATATACGCTTAAAATGTGGTGTTGAGAAACGTACTCCTCATGCGTGGGTGATCAAGGTCCTTTGATGCATGCATAATTCTATTTAAAGTACTAGGTGTACATATACATGAATGGACTTTGGTGGATGATGAGCCGGCTGCGCCATCTTGGAAAAATGGCGGACAAAATTGCTTTTTCGCTAATATTTCAGAAAGTATTAATTTTATGGACATCAATGATCCGAACGAAAATGTAGCTGACAAGATTCCCCATAATTTAATTGTTTATCGAACCTCGTACGTTCAATAGTTTCTGAGATAGAATAGAATAGTTTCAGCAACTGTCATTTTTTGACATTCCGAAAAGTGCCATTTTTGCGCGTTTTTCGTAAATATTTCAAATTTGGCTACTCCTACGTACAAAATGGATTTTATAAGCGTTAACGAGAATTAAACTTCCTACAAAAAAGTTGGTTATTGAATGTCGCGCAGCTATTTTCGAATATATGATTTTGTAAAGAAAATTGTTATCACGAATGTTATGAGAATTACATATTTTGACCACTAGTAAATAAAAAACGGTTAGTCCAACATGGCTAATTCCATGCCAAATCACATAATTTAAAAACATGATCGTGCTTCGATATCCCAGATTTTGCTCAATTTTTTTCCTTGCATTGATACATACGAAATAATATTAAATTAATCTTTTCAGATTTTTTGGATGAAAATGGCCGAAGTGGGAAATTTTTTGAAAAATTTCGATCTTGATGCAAATGCTGCTACCAGAACATCATCTTACCAAAATTGTCATAACTCTTGTTTTATTTCTTGTGTTATCTGGCTCATCCAGGTGTCAGATTCAAGCTAGTTTTTGGATCTTTCAGAGAGGCTGATACTTTTTTACTCTTCAAAGTCGTAGCATGTTTCTTGATATAATCTGAAAGATCCAAGAACTAGCTTTAATCTCACACCTGGATGAGCCAGATAACATAAAAAATAAGAGATATGACAAGGATATAACAAATTTAATTAGATGATGTAGAATGTAGGATAGCAGAATTTTCAAAAAAATTCTGAGACATTGAAGCACATGGCTCTACTTGAATTGGCATGAAATTAGCCGAATGAAAAAACATAGATTGAGAAAGTAGTTTATGCTTAGAATATAAAACTATAGGAAGTTACATAATCATCTACCACATACGGCCAAGATGGGGTCTCAATATGGCGAAGTAGGTGTTTCCGGTGTAACAATCACCCTTGTTGAGCGACCACCCTGCCACCAAATGTAACGACCACCCTGTTACCAATGTAGCGCCCCCTTAGTTTCTTCCTCTACTGATCTATCCACTGCCGACTCGTCCTGCAGTTGGGTCCTGTAACAGAGCGTTAGACGGGATTCGCACACCTCTCAAATAATAAAAGACCAGAAAACATTTACTAGTAGTTTATTAACTTAAACCATTTGATAATTTGTTAAAGAAATATTCCCCACAAAAATTGAATATTTCTGGATTTATAATAATCAGTGAGACCAAGAACAGTACAATTATATCAATAAAAAAAAACATCATTGAAGTAATATTTTAGTATGCCTTAACAATATTAAAATAAAATACAAACAGAGCAAAATAAATATAACAGTGTAAAATAAAATGATTTACATTACCTTTAGTTAATTGTTCCTTAACACTGTAATCCTTTATTAGAGGCAGGTAACAAATCACCTCGCGCAACTTAACTTCGAGGTAATTCCGAAAAATAGGCCGATCGAGTTTCGGCCTCGACAGTTCCACAGGAGACTCTGTTCGCTACTGCCTTACTTCTTTTTTTAAATTTTTGAATTGCACGTTCAGTAGAATAAAGGTTTGATATTTCTTACAATTTTAATTTTCCATATAATAGTGTGAGTAGAATTAATATTTATTTCCACTGAACTTTGAAGTTGCAGAATAATCTAAATTTATTTTATTTTACTGATTCGACATTTAGGTGTTTTTGAATACGCTAGATTAATACCGGAAATTGAGCAGCCAGGACTTTA